>JAOBSW010000277.1:0-98596 GCA_026214975.1 Gentiana macrophylla | reverse complement strand
ATACTAATTAGAGCTTCGATAATGAGGATATTAGCATGAATATGACGAAAGTATCAAGGAAACGAGCATCTCTGATCAGTTTTAATCTTTTTAATTTGATCTTTAGGTGGGTAAGGTAAAGATTCTAAATCTATAACCTTTGATCCCAAAGTCATTTCTCTTTCCTTTCTCCTTAAACTTTTGAGTATTACTTGATGCGCCAAGTGTCATGATCTTGAGTTTTTTTTAAAACATTCCACTGAACCAATCTCTACTTGATTCCTTGATTCTTCTTGTTTTCATCCTTGTTTTCATTATCTTCTATTCTAACATGTTCCTTGAATAAAGTCCTTAAATCTTTATCCATGGGATCTTTCAAAATCCTTAGGATTTTACCCATTTTTCACCTTTCATTCTCAGTTCCAAACTTACGTTCCTTTTCAAGAAATTCTCTATAATTTCTTCTTCCTCATCGTTGAATTCAAGTTCATCTTTAGTTTCATCATTTTTTCCATCTAAATCATTTTCACTTTATTATTTCTAAAGTTTTCTACTCATTACTACCACAGAGTTTTCTACTTCGTAACTTCACAACATTTACCTCTCTTAGGTTTCTTCCCGGTGTTGCTTGGTAATCCTCCGGAGGTCTCTTGTTATTACGTTCACCTTCCCTACTCAAATGATCTTCCATATTCCTTAATGAGGCTTCTATCGTTCTCGTTACTGGTATCATGTCCACTCATAGATGTTTTCATTGAACTCAAATCCTTAGAGACATTACTATAGAAGTCATCATTGTTTCCATATTCTTGGCTTGAGTAGATACTACACCCATCATATTTTCCATTAGTTTTCCCATTTTTCAACTCCTTACGCAAATTGAGTTGAACTTTGAGTTCTTGGTATACTTTGAGTGGTATGTTGAGGATATGATCTGAGGTAATGATTGTAAATTCTGATTAGATGTATTTTCTTGATAAACTTGATTATTATTCATATTCCTATCTTGAGCCCCGGATATGGCGGTTGTCCTTGCTTACTAGGGTTTTAGGACCATGAAAAAGTAGGGTGATCTCTTCTAATAGAATTAAGGTCGAGTTTGAATATGCATTGTTCAAATTCCTATGCATCTTTGAAAACTCACCTCCTCTTGAATATCCTGTTGGTTTCTTGATCTCTAATGGCATATTATCCTGATTTGAGTATTAGGTTGGTGTACTATTTACGAACTTTGGTTTTTGTTCGATTGTAGGCTATCAAATTTCTACTCAAATTTTCTAAATGTGCTAGAACTTCCAGTGAGATGTACATTCTCTGCAAAAGCTACTTTTACTCGGTGCTAGAATCGAAGTTTCCCACATTCACATTATTTTTGAAATCTTTTCTATAGCATCGTAAACTATTTGAGCTTCACTCGTCATTAAGAACCACCACGTCGTGATCTACATGCATGCACGTGAATCTTTTCTTAATTTACGCAGAAAAGTTGAATTTGCATATCTAAGGAATAACCATGGTAAGACAGGCTCTTAACAATTTTTAAATCTTTCTGGGCATTCCTGCCGCGTTTCTTGGATCCTGTCTAAAGTTAGCAACCTCGACTTTTAATTCCAAATTTCGTCTGGAGTGAAATATTGTTTGAAGTCGATTTGAATATCCTCCCAACTAGTAAGTGAATAGCGTGGAAGAGACATAAACCAATCTCGGGCTCGCCCTTTTTACTGAAAAAGACACATAGTCATCCTCGTTAGTTCCTTTATGAGCACCTTGACTTTTGGTCATGATTGCAGTTCTTCAAAAGATAGAGAGATGATGATGTAGATCTTAGTCATCCTCTCTCTAGAATTGGGCTCTTGCGTCAATTAAACCAAAAGATGAGATTTAATTTGAAATTATTAAAGCTCTTCATTGGGTAAAAGTATGGGATTGTATTAGTGAGGTTTCTTCTTATGGTTTGATCAGCGAATAGGTCTCGGGTTTGGTGAGTTATTACGATTATTCTGGTTTCCGATCTTGATTATTTATATTATTATGATTTTGATTATTATTAGGGTTAACGAGGGTTTTGTCCATGCCATGGGCATGATCTAGCCTCTGTTCATTTGTTTAATCACTAGTTTCGACCATTTATTTATTTTGATTAGAAGATGATTCCGTTGGAGATTTTCCAAGAGTCTAAAGTCGGTTTGACCACGTTTACTCTCTATTCAGAACTTGCCTTTCGTAAGCGTTTATATCAGGCTTATAAGGGTAAGTGAGGCTTTACATTCAGGTCATCAACTAACGAAAATAGAAAAATGCTCGGGTTTTATAGAAGAAGAAAATTGGTACTAAAAGAAAGTAGATACCAGCGAAAAATAAAATAGAAATGAGATAAGAAAAAGTGTTGATTTATCCTCTAGAATTTTGAGCTAATACAAGTAGTAACCACATAGACACAAAGAAAAAATTAGCGGCGTTGTCCCGGCAGCGGCGCCGGAGAAAAGTGACGGACGTTTTCTAGTGCTATACAAACCTTACCGGCGATGTGCCGGATCAAATTATAGTGCTAGTGTGGTGAGTCAGTGTCGAATCCTCGGAAACATGGTAATTCTTTTGAGTGTGGTTAAACACCAAAAGAGTCTGTTATTAACTCGATCTAAACACTGCAATTTTATAACACAGTTACTACTATTCTACTTAACATAAAGTAAATGCGTAATTTAAAAAGTTATTCTAATATAATATATATAGATATATAAATATATATAGATGTACATGGATTGTAAAATATATATATATATAGATACCAATATATAATTTATAATAATAGACTAGGCGAGATAATTTTATAGAACTAGTCAAAGTTTATATAATTGATTTATACGATCTTTTCGATGGCGAATGTGCTCGATCTTTCCTTTTATATTAGGTCCAATTGAGTAAATGAAGCGGTGCACTCCACGAGGTTAACAATTCCTCTCTCACTGCCGTGTATGAAATTGTCATATGTCAAATTGTCATCGAGTTTAATCTCCACAATTGCCCCATGCTAATCTCGATTAGTACGAGCAATTGCAGTACAAATCTACCCCGGATAAAGAGGTTATTCCGTTTTTCGAGGCGGCCGATGTTATTCAAAAGGCTCAGGTTATCGAGGCGGATCGATTTAACTTTCGGTGTTAGTTTCAATTAAACCGTTGATTTTAACATTATTACGATCTTGGCGCGCCGATTTAATAAGATTCATCTTTCCCAAGAACAAATCGCTTTGGGTAGGAAATAGGATTCGTTGTCACGCTTTATTGACGCCAATTTTACCCTCCGGTTTTTCTATCGGTTATCTCATATCCTAACTTCTCTGAGTGGGTTCATCGTTAGGTTATATGTTGCGATTCATCTTGGTTAATTACGTCAATCCGAATATTATCAATACGTTGCAAAATGAAAAAGATTCAATTAACTCAATTTTAGTAAAATTTTACTTAGATGCGACATTCCTTTACCAAAAAGATCGAAATAAAGCGATTACATAACTTTGACTAGTTATTAGATTTAGTCTAAAAACATTATAACGACTAAAAGATAAAAACAAACATAACAAACGTAAATACTTTAGAAATTTTACCCGATTACAAATGTTGAATCGAGAGGTGCGTATTCTTCCGGATATTACAACGACTTCAACAACACCGAACTTCCGATAATTTCTCAAGAGCATTACAACAATACTACGGTATTATTATTTTTGGCATAAGACCTATTTACAACTACTAAATAAAAGAAAATAAGGAGGAGATATATATATATATATATATATATATATATATATATATATATATATATATATATATATATATATATATGCTATATGTATATATATATTGGTACATTAAATCTGCTCTGCAGATGCTTCTTATATAGAAATCGGATGAAGGCCGGACCGGGCGAGTCATAGCGGGACTGGGCGGTGTAATCATCACATTCATCTCCCTTAATTTCCAATTTCGGATAAAATTATATATTTTGGAATAAAACTTCTAAAATTCATATCTCGAGTTACGGATCTCCAAACAACATGATTCAAGAGGCATCGGAAAGCTCTCGGAAAAATCTACAACTTTCATGAAGGACTATTCTTCAGAAAATGTCGTTTTGATGAGCCATTCATTTGTCGAAGATATTTCTCGATTACTACTAAATCGAATCGATTAGCCACTTGACCACTTGATTGACCACTTGACCACTTAAGCAATTCGATTGACCACTTAAGCTCGTGACCTCTCTAAATTCTTTCGGAGATATGATTATACTTCAAAATGTCGATTCTCGGGTCTTGGCTTATACATACGCAATAAAATACCACAAATACCCACGTAAATCGACCACGACATTCCGATTTACTAAAATCGGTACAAAATGATAACTTTTCACTATTATTACTAAGTTTTACTACTAACTACTCTAAAGCAAAGATTAATATTTCATACTATTTATATCATAATTTCATATATTTTATATAGAATTAGTTGATAAAACATAATAATATAACGTATATTTAATCATATAAAAGTAGTATATCAACCACATACTTTGATTAAGTTCACCACGGACTAATAGTTCAACTGTATCACCATAAACTTAATCCTCATGTGTGACACACACTAAGTTATATGGCTACATATGATACGACTTGGGGTTTTCAGCAGTGTACAATATATAAGCACCAAACAAATAATAAGTTGAGAATAAATCTGTCATTTATTAATTATAAAAACAATTACATAAATTGTCTTTTGGGAATTACAACATTAAGAACATGTAAAAGCATGATTTGTGGAGAAAAATCATGTTATTATGCGTTTTCCGATGAAATCAAGGGGTTTTCAGCGATTTGAGCATCCCGTTCCGATACTAGAAGCGTCGGCCAACCACAGGCGTTTTATGTAAACATAAGCGTCGAATTTATTGAAGTTACAAATGTATGAATAATGTCGAACAAATTTTTACGTCAACCAAATTGGCGTTCCAAATGTATAACAACGTCGAGTAATCGGCGTTACATAAACGTCACCCATCTTGGCGTCGTCTTGCTATTACAACGTCGAACCTATCGATGTTTCAACGTTTGGTGAGTTTTGATAGTTTAAAACGCCGATTGTCACGGCGTTGTAGCACCAAATCAACGTCGGTACAAGTGATGTTATGAGTCATATTCATTGCAAATGCAGAGAGCGGTTTGTTTCACGATGGAAAATTTAAAAACAACCATTAAAACCCTCGATTTCTACCAAATCACCGGGTAATTTCTTAAAAAAAAAAAAAGATACATACGTGATTTGGTTCAAAGTTATGTTCTTCTTAAGCTTGATTCTTGCAACCAATGCTTCAACTACGGTTTTCGATATACTTATCTTTTCGGCGAAATTCTAGGTGAAGTTTGAAATATATCGTCTTCTCCGGTGATTTTTTTCAAATGAAAAAGAAGAAATTAGTATTATGTTAAAATGAATTGGTTAAATTAATTAAAGAGTGTTAAAATATTATGAAGTGTTATTTTATAATTTATAAAAATTGAGGACTAAAGTGTATTTTTTTGAATGTTATTAAATGGATGTGGTGTGCGTTAGTGATTTGGTGGTGTATGAAAGTAAATGAAAAATAATAAAATAAAGGAATTGTCAATAGTAAATTGATGATCTGAGATAAAGCCGCTATGCCATTAAACTTTTGGATAATGTTCCCATTCACTACCATTGTTTCGTTTCTTTTTTATTAATGGAATTGTCATGAATGCCATAAAATACAGTTGATGTCCTTGTTGACGTTTTCTGTCACTATTTTGTCATGCATTCTCACTACCCGTAAGAATAAAAGATAGGCGGTTTCTATTGGCACCAGTTTTACTCACGGCACCACAAATCACTTTTGACACCTTATAAATCACTCCTGGCACCACATTGAGTATTTTATCATTTCTTTACTCCCACACCACCCAAAAAATATTAAAATTACTTTACACACCACAAAAACATAAACTACAATTTAGTCCTTGAAAAATAATAATTGCACAAATTAACCTATTATAATCCACCATTACAACTAATCCACAAAACTTAATTTGAATATCTAACAACATTAATCCCATTACTACCACTTTCATATCTTAACATCACCATATCATCTTCTTTCTTAAAACCAAAACCTCAATCATCTTCATCTTCTTCAACCTCAACACAAAAATGCCATAAACCCTAAGATGAACCCATCTTCACCATCTCTTACACTTGAAACCATGAATACCAATAAAGATAATGATGCAATATCAACTTAAAGGTATACCATTTTCAACAATTTGAAGAAAAAATGACATCAAGAATGGTAATTTCTCAAACCAAACTCTTGTTTTTTTTTTTTCAAAACATGAAATAGGTGAATGACTTACACCATGAAGAACATGTAAAAGCATGATTTGTGGAGAATGATCATGCTTTTGTGCATTCTCAGATGGTATATAGGGTTTCGCAGCGTCTCTTTACATAGCTGGGCATCCGCTACGAAGACCAAAGCGTCGGATACTACGGCGTTACATTTGCACTCTCAGCGTCCTCGTTAAAGGCGTTGGTGATTACGAGCGTCGTATTGGGAAGTTTGTAAGCCGAGGCTTGTGTTTTGGTAGATGTCTTGGCGTCCACTGTCTTGGCGCTCTGGATCACTCACAACGTCTACAACTCGGCGTTACTGATAATCACTGCGATTTTACCACTTCTTCGTATTGGCATACACTTAACTTGTTGGTTTTTATGTTATTTTCATAGAACCTGAAGTGAGGACAATGGTAAGAAGCCATGCGATAGTCGCGGGGGTAAATGATTCACGATGAGGTGTATTTTGAGGTAACTTAATAACAATTGTTCTTTGGCTTTAGTTTTTTTAAAAGTGTAACTTGATTGTTGGTAATGCAAACTTGTTTTTTTTGTAGTATTTGGCTGATGTAATGATTGAGGAAGATCAAGAATTTCTTAACAATCCTCATGATGAAAATCCTGAATAGATTCTTAACAATCCTCATGATGACATACTTGCTTTGTGGGATGAAATGCCTGAAGAATTATCAATTGATATGACTTCACTTTTTGAAACCGACCGTGTACGTACCTTAAGCAAATTATTGTAATACTTTTGTGTTTGAAAATTGAATTTTATTCAATACTTTTATTGCTATAGGTATTTGATACCTATGCAGATGTAACCAAACATATTCAAAAGCTGGGAAGAGATAACGGGGTCGTGATTATGAAGTTGAGATCGGATTTATCTAGAAACGGACACCATATATAAAGTACCCGGTGTGAGAGAGGCGATGAACAAAGGACCATTGCAAATGTGGGAAATATGAAAAAAAAAAGTAGGTGGTTCGGTAAGAACTAAGGTATTCATCGTCAGGAAGTGTGGATGTGCGTTTCGTACTAAAAACCACACGGGATAAGTGAAGTTGTTTTGGAATTTGTAGAAGTAATGAATGGGATTCATAATCACAATACGGTCAAGTTTGATGAGGGACCATGCATATCTCGGAAGAATTAGCGAGAGAAGATCTTTGAAACCGTTGCTAAAATGTCCCGAAACCCCAAGTACATCTGAGGAACTTAGAAGGATAGATGAAAATTATTGCACGTCACCAATAAGATATACAACATTAGTTCGAGGTTAAGAAAGAGAGCACGAGAGGGTCATTCAGTGATGCAAGAGATATACAACTTGGCAGAAATACTAACGCCTTCATAGATTCCCGACATGTCGAGAATGTAGTGAAAGATGTTTTTTGGGCACATAACGATAACTTGTGTCTTGCTAGGTGCTTCCCTTACGTGTTGCTTATGGATTGCACATACAAGAAGAACAAGTACAAGATGCATCTTTTGCAGATAGTTGGTGTCACATCTACGGACATGTCGTTTTCTATTGGGTTTGCACTTCTTGGATTGGAGAGGGAAGACAACTACACTTGGGCTCTCAATACATTCTGAAATGCAATAAGGGACCAAATTGAGCATACTTATTGTAATCATCAGCGATAGAAGAGAATTGATGAATGCAATTAGTGACGTATTCGAAAGCAAAGAATCTCTTGCGCCGTTGGCATATTGAGAAGGAGTCTTGTGTCTAACTTGAAGACAAAGGCGATGAGTGATGATTAAGCGAGAATCTAATGTCAACATGGGTTGATGTTATTAACTCTGGTACGGACGAAGAGTTGAATGACCAATTAGAGGAATGCAAGAAGACATTACTGAAGAAGCAATGGGTTACCTTACAGATACATGGTTGAAAGGACATAGGGAGACATTTGTTTCGGTATGGACCAACACAATTTTTCACCTAGGAAACACTAGTACCTCGAGGGTGGAGGGAATGCATTCCATTTTCAAAAATTGGCTAAGAAACGGATGGGTGACTTGGTGACGGACTGGGAAGCCGGTGTTCAAATGGTAGATCAAGAGATACGTAACATTACAAAATCATTTGAGACTTCTTTATTCATGGTTCCATAAAAATTCAAGGAAGAGCCGTTGTTGAAAGAGCTTTTGCATTATCCATCCATGCATTGGAGCTTTTGCTTGGAGAGTTGGGAAAGAATGCTGGTGGTGAATCGAAGAAGGATTATGGATGTTCTCTTAGAAAGACGCAAGGATTGCCGTGTAGGCACGAGATATCACGGTTTTAGAAGAAACATGGATTCATTCCCCTTTCCTCAATAGATGTTCATTGGAAAACTCTTGATGTCACAGGCCCACTGACGGACCTTTTCTATGCTATCAATCCTTACCGGCGATTATGCGGGTCAAATTGTAGTGATAGAGTGATGAGTCAGTGTCGATCCTCGGGGAAAACTTGGTAATTCACCGTGTGATTAAACACCAAGAAGCTGTTATTATCTCAATCTAAGTCTTAATTTTATCATCCAACCAAACTCTAAACTAACAAACAATAAATAAAAGCATAAAACTAAAACGGATATATATAAGTATAAAAATATATATATAATCATATATATATAGATATAAGTATATATAGGTACCAAAACAATATCTAAGGGAGGGAGATAGATATTATAATTATAGACTAGCCAAGAATATGTTATTGAATCATTATATCTTTTAGTGAAATTGGATGTGCTCGATCTTTATTTTAAGTTAAATCAATTATACAAAACGGTGCACTCTAAAACTAAACAATTCATTCTCACACGAGCATCTGAAATTGTCATATGTCCAATCATTTGTCCAAGGTCATCCTCAAGCATGGGTCACTCCCGTTTTGTCATTCGGCCAATTTTAAGGTATGTCAATTAAACAAGCGAATTAAACGTAATAATCTCTCGAGTACATATTTCAATAAGAGTTTGTTTCTCCCGAAACAAATCTACCCCGGTTTAGGAAATCGGATTCCGTTGTCACGTTTTCACTCGGCCAATTTTACCCTCGGTCTTTCTATTAACGAGTTCATAACCTAACTACGAAAGTCAATTCATAATTAGATTATGAATTCTTTCATATCAAGTAGCTAATTCAATACGAATATAGAAAGAGATTCATTATAACCGATTTTATCCAATTTTAGTATAGTCATCATTCATTTCCTAAAAAGATAATACTAATCCAATTTCATATCTTGGCTAGATACTAAGTTTAGCCTAACAACATAATAACTAAAATATAGATACTATAATTAATACATAAACATAAATACATTAGAAAAGTTACAGTTACAATTGAAGCATTGAGTTGTATCATCCGGAAATAGCAACTCCTTGACATCAATGAGCCTTGATACATCCTCTAAGCATTATAACGAGACTTTATACTACTGACATTATTCCGGCAGTGCCGTTCTACACTTTTATTTAACGAAAAACAACAAAACGAAACTATAGAGATATATAGAAGAGATATATGCATTGGTACCCTTCAAAATGGTTGCACTTGAGGTCTATTTATAGGCCATATCACAAGGCAGCGCGTGCCGGACCACCACCGGCGCGCCGGCTACACGATATATATTCCACTTGTCGAGATTTGTGGGCCCGATTTGAGATTTTTACGCAATATTCGGCCTTCTCCGTGCGTGCGGGACATACAACATATCGATGTTTGTAAAAACCTATCTCGAGTTGTAGACCTCAGATTGACATGATTTGATATTCGTTGGAAAGTTCTTTTGAAGGTCTACAACTTTCATCAAGGACTTTTTCTCTGAAAATGCCTCAAGTTAGATCAAATGTCCGTTGAAGATGAATCACGGTAAAACACTAAGGACAGTTGATCTGCTTCAAAGTTGTTAGATTTTGGCATAATCTTTTATCCCACAAAACTCATGATTTATGCTTCAAAGTATGTCATATTTTGGAATCTCGGTACACATTTGATTACGCAACAAACTCAACGAAACACCAAGCGTAAATCGACAAAAAACCATCATTTTATCGTTTTTATAACTTATGCACCTAATTATAACTAACTATGATTTTTATAAGTTTTTAATGCATTTATATGAAATTATACTAAAATATCATAAATATAATAATAAAAAGTCTTATAATTTGATCATATATTTTTCATACATCACAACTCCCACTTAGCTTTTGATCGTCCTCGAAGGCAAAATAAGCGATAATATAATTCTTCTAGATTAAATTCCTAACTTAGTAACGTATGCTGTCAATATTATAATTATATTAATTTCATCTATCTAAGATATTAAGAAGATAAAAAAATGTATATAACTTAATAAAATAATTATAAAATATTATTTAAATGAAATTTTTCATGAATTACTTTATAAGTATAAATAAAATATTTAGAACAACTTTTTAATCTCCACTGTATGATTTATCGGAATCAATGACTAAGTCAAGTAGTTGGCAAATTGGCTTGTAACGTTCAGGCTCAGGGTAGTTGGCTAATCGAAAAGGATAACAAAGGGAAATCAAAAGAGATAGAAAGCAAGTAAATGCGTTACACACTTCATCTTACGATCAAAAAAATTCTCAATCAATAACACTCCGACTGCTGTATTTCAATTTTCAACTTTAATAACTTCCAAAATATGGTTTCTTTTTTTCTTTTTTTATTTTTTATTTTTATTTTTATTTTTTTACATAAATAATAAGAACTTAAGAACATAGGCATTGCTTTATCAAGATTGATCGAGTACTACTCTTTTCGATCGAAAATCACGAATCCGGTTTCCTTAAACTCGTGATAATTCTTGATAGTTTTGATTCGACTTTTTCTTTTCATCGATTTATAGCATATACCTTCATTCCAAGCAATAGGACATTTATATGATAATACCACTAATTGGACTACTATCATCGAGCGACTTTATCTCGATATTTTATTTTTGGGTTGTCGATCAAAAGCGAAAAAGATACCTATAATACTCTGTTCTTAGATTTTTATTTTTATTTTTATTTTTATTTTATTTTAGAGAATAACCATATTTGATAATAAAGCGCCTTCCGAATAACATTCATTTCAATCTCAAATATACCAAATTTCGATGTCATCACCGCTTATCCATAAATACATACTAAACTTGCGGGATTTTCAAAGAAATGTAGACCATTATTAAGTTAGGGTTGGTAATTTCTAGTTAATAATAATAGCTATTTAGGTGAGGTCTTGATCACTCTACAAAGGTGAGTGGGGACAAAAATTGGAAATTATGTTCGGGTAGGCTTATTTGGCTCTGGTTTATCAAAGTTATGCCAAAAATCTCATCATCCCTAATCCGATTCCAATTTCATACTTTGTCTTGAAAAGAAAATTATTCTAAAATTTCATTATAATTATAAGTAACTTTTGTCTAATTTCATAAAAAAATATTTCATAATATTTATCAAGATATATATACTTAAAATCTTATTAAAAATCTAAAATAGACATAATTAATATAAGAATAATATATCAAGATTACTTTACTTAATTAAAAATTTATTCTATCCAAATATATCATTTTATCAAATAATTATATATTATTGCTTATTAAACTAAGTGTGTAAGTATTTGATGTATTAAATTCAATTTATTTACTAACCAATCTCTACTCCCCACTTACGAATTGGCATCGTCCGATGGCTAATGAGTAGTAAAAATTGGATTAGAAAATAAAATGAATTCTATCATAGTTAGATTATTTTAGGTGTCAAATGACGAGCGTTTATATAATATAAAAAAAAACATTTAAAAACATAAATTAAAAACATGCAAATATATTACAATACTAAAACACAACTTAAAACTACTAGGAGTGTTAAACTAGAAAACCATAAATTAAGTTAAACTAATTTAAACTAATTTTTTAAACTAAGTTATTTTAATTTATTGTGACTTATACTAACGTACCGTACTACTCTTATTATTTTTATTCCTTCTTTTCTACCAACATAGTTATCTAATTTTCACCACTTGACGATCCTCCCGGAATATCGACTGGTAAAAGCCCAACACGAGGAATACGAGCTGGAAAATATTCATCTGTCGCTCTTTCCGGAACCCTTGCCAAAGCGAACACATAACCTAGAAATCAACCATCCAAATGGTAAAGGATGATAATTCGGGCTTCTCCGAGCATAAAACTCACGGTGATTTACGAATCGGCACTTCAATCTATAACGACTCGATGTAATCGCGCATATAGAAGCATCAATTCATCATCACTAACTTCCAGAAATTAACAGTTGGATAAACACGTGAATTGATGAATCGCTTCCACGTTCTAAGATGGGAAGCAAAGCGTCGTAGAGACATTTTGATCAATATCATAATTGTAGAACAAGAGTGGACAAGCTTCCGAATATTTTGTAATAAAACCGTTAGCGGTATCAATCTCCATTGGTACTCAAAATGACTAGGTGAAGTTTGGGTGGTGGAATCAAGAAAATTTGATTTATGTTGGTGGAGGTGAAAGGAACAACAACTCCTCTCTCAGAATAACGTGTATGTTAACGACACGATGTTAGCTTCGACGATCTTGAATAGAATTCTCTTACCACAGTAACATTAATCCTACCTTTCGCATCGACAAAAATAGTCCCACCCATCTATATCCATCCTCGTAAATGCCCGATTGTCAACCTTTCTAAAATTTAAACCTCTCTCAATCAATACCGGTGATTGATTGAAATTACTTATGTAAGGGTTGTGAGCCGAAGCATACATAGGCTCGTAAGGGATTGGATGAAAAATGGATTTGGAATGACGAAATTTGGTGTATGTGAGGTGAATAACATGTTCTGGATGAGCGATCGGACATTTTAAACTTTTATAGCAAGAGAATTAAAGGCAAAGGAAGGGAATGAGCATTTTAGGAATGCTGCATCTGTTTCCTTTTATAGACAAAGCTTGGTGAAATGGAAATATCACGAGAAGATCCTCAGACCTTCTACACGGGCGCGTGCGGACACCAACCGGCGTGCGGTAAAATAGTCTCGATCGAGAGATATTTCAATTTCTAGCTTGATCCGAATTTATTTTACGACAATAGATTCTCATATTTCTAAAGCGTGGGGAAAGATCTAAAAACATCCGAAAACTACGAAAAAGATACAAAATAACAATGTGCACTACCCGAGAGTGCATCAAGCGTTTAACGTACAAAACAAACATAACAAAAACTAAGTCAAACCAAAAGTAGATAGTTAAATAACAGAGACAAAATCACTCGTCCTCATCATAGTTAAGATCGATGTCACCAGTAGGTCGTAAATCTTGAGATGATGATGATCCAAATGTAGATAGTAACGAAGTATAATCAGCTCCTTTGCATTGCGTCGTATGAATACCATAAGCGAACTTTGTGGATCCGATCTGAAGTTGAAATGATGTCTCGATCCTCATTGTCGACATAGAAATCGATCACGAAGACCAAATGAACCAAATCCTGCACATCACATCTGCTCTGAAGTCACTCCTCCCATGCCCAAGGATGTCCCTGGTGTACTGTAAACATACCACCTGTCCTATGGATGACGGCGTATAGTCACGATAAATAGCAGGTGGCGGAATCGGCGGAATCAATGCGGCATAGTATACGGGTCGGTGACTATAGGGTGTCTAGCGAGATATCTCGGCAAATCTAGGATCAAACTCACTCATAGCATCCCGAAATCCTCTCGACCAACTCTAATGTCCTCATTTAAATATCTATTCTTTTCACAGGCTAAAGCTATATTAGCATCGATTCTAGCTTTGAGCTTGAACTAAATCTTTGAAACATAGCCTCAACTTGGCTCTGCTGTGGTGATGTATTTATCTAGGTGGTCTAGGTACTTGAGTGTGAATAGGAGGTGGAGGTTGTTGTTCTTGACGATTAGGATTATTGTAATTTATTACTCCAGGTAGGTAAGGCTCTCGATTTAAGACCAATGGGAGGAATGTAGGGAGACACATTCTATCCGAGGGTAAGATAGGAACTTCGCAAGCTCACACAAGGCGAGAAATGAGACTAGGGAGCGGAGGCGTCCCCTCGATAACGAGTCCTTGCAAACTCACAAGCCTTAGAAAAGATCAATTTCCCAGATTTATAGGAATATCATTAACCATGGCCCAAGCAATAACCACTTCCTCTCGACCAAATGCACAAACATGTGTGGAAGGACATACATTATGGCCTAAGAACATTTTATTGCCCGTATGTCCCTAATACAATTCCCATAAGCAAACCTATTTTCTATCCATTCAGGAGTAGGGTCAAAGCTGGCTGGGCTTCATAACTTCGGTTTGTAGAGCCATAGGATGTTCTAAACCCCATACATTGTGATAATCCTCCTCTTACGGTATATCGGTTAAGCCATAGAATACATTAATCATAGCGAGGTAAAAGTAACATTAACACTTCTTAGAGGATATAGGTCATCTCTCAACCGTATCGACATCATAAGTAGATAACCTTTGAATAAAACTCGATACCATAGAAACGTTAATCTTATCTTTCCTATCCATAGCTACATCCAACCATCCTCTATCTTTGAAAATTTCTTTCACTTCTTTACCAATCTTTGAAAAATCAATCCTCGTTCTAACCAAACCTTACTTTTACTAAAGTACTCATCATATGCCAGCTTAACTTACACTTGCTAGCGGTTTTCTCAAAGTTTAAAGCTTTCTCCTTTTTGGTTAAAGGTCTAGTTTGAACTACCGGTACTACGATTGGTACTTGATCTTTTTCCTCTTAGGATTACTTCAGATGATGAGGCCATCTACGATAGTGGTATGACAAAACAACAACACAAACAAACAACACCAACAACAAGAACAAACAATTACTTAGGCTATAAAATCAAAATAAATTCAAAATAATTTCAGAAATTTAACTAAAATTTGAAATATATATATATTATTACCTTAAGAAGCTAGAATGAAAAGCTTAGGTGCTTGGAATTAATGGGGTTGCCGGAATGAGAGAAAAGAGGGCCTTGAGCTTGCCAAGCTTCAACTTTTTCCAATGGGTATCTTCTTTTATGATTAAGTTGAAGAGAGGAAGAGAGATTAACACTTATGTGATGTTTGAGTGAAGAAAATTGATGGAAAATTGTTGATTTTGAGGAGAAGAGAGGAGAATTCGGCATGTTCTTTAATTCGAAATGAGGTGTGAGAAATGAGGAAAGGGGCGCATTTTTAGGGTTAAGTGTGTACACACACGGCGCGTGCGGTCACATAGCCCCAAAAATCGAATTTTATCATTTTTGTGTAATGAGCTCTAATTATACTACATAAAGATCATTTGATGTTAATCAAATGATTTATATTATATAATCTAAGTTCAATACTATTTTTCTATATAAAACTTGATAAAATACATAAAAACTAATATAATATTGAAATCACATATTTTTGATATAATATACCTATTTAAAATCACATGAGATGAAAATAGGTTTATTATAAATTTTTCATAAAAATGTTTTCTTTTAATTTTAGAATTAACACAACTTTAAAAACAATTAAAAGACTAAAAGCACACACTAAAATTTTTAGGATTTTTGCTAACTCCTCAATCTCGGATCCTCAAGATTGTTATCATAACGATCCCTTAACCTTTCTCCTAGGAGTGATGCGTTTGAATTATCTCTTTGTACTCCTCGGGATTTTGGATAACCACCTAATCGTTCCCTTCTTAATAACATTCAAACACTCATCACAGGATATGGTTGTATTTCTTCCACACTTTATCCGAAGATGTTCCATTTTTCCATGATTCTACACTTCATTAAAAACCTTGCTCTTCTTTTATTGCACTCCTTGAATTTCCATTACAAAGTTCTCTTTCTCTCGACTTGATTAATAATTCCTTATTTAATTTAGAAACTAAGGCTTCTATCTTAAAGCGACATCCTTATTTAGACCTAATCTTAAAAGTAAAATAAAAACTTTTATTCTATCTATGAAAGGCATCCAGTTCTTTTACGTCTATCTGGTAAAAGACTAAACTACTTTAAAATGCATATTAAAAGGTGAATTAGAAAGATAGTACTGTAATCGGTGAGTTTAAAATTCGCTTCTCAATTCGTTGGAGGGTCGATAAGTAATAATACTTCTTCTGTTTGAGGTATCCTTCAGCTTCCACGAACAATTTCACCCTGTGTCCATTGGCTATAAAAGTTGTTTTTCCATCAGTTAGTTCAACAGCTCCAGACTTATAGATTTTTGTTATGTCATATGGACCTGTCCATCTAGATTTAAGCTTTCCTGGAAACAACTTCAAACGTGAATTATATAAAAGTACTCGATCACCTATATGGAACTCACGACTATAGATTTTCTTATCATGAAAAGCTTTCGTGTGTTCCTTGTAGATTCGAGCATTTTCATAAGAATCAGTCGAAATTCTTCTAGTTACATTATCTCAAAGTAATCTATGATCACCGGCGACTTTAGGATCAAAGTTTAGAAATTTAATAGCCCATAAAGCTCGGTGTTCTAATTCAACAGGAGATGACAAGATTTTCCAAATACTAATTTGTAAGGAGAATGTACCCAATCGGTGTTTTAAAGGTCATTACAGTATGCCCATAATGCATCATCAAGTCTTTACACTTGAGTTTTACGATTCGAGTCCACTTTGTCTTCTCCACGATTCTTTTAATTTCTCTATTAGACACCTCTACACATCCCACTAGTTTGTGGATGATAGGGTGTTCCAAGTTTATGAGTTACACCATATTTCTCAATTATCTTAGTAAATGGTCGGTTACAAAAATGTGAACCTCTATCACTAATGATAGCCCTCGGAATGCCATATCGTGTGAATATATTCTTTTTAAGGAACCTTAGCACTACTCTGGTATCATTAGTGGGGAGAGCTTGAAACTTTCTACCCATTTAGAAACATAATCTACCATTACTAGAATAAATCTTTTCCAAAGATATAGGAAAGGTCCCATGAAATCTATGCCCCAAACATCAAATAGCTCACATTCTAAAATCGGTTGCATAGGCATTTCATGTTTTTTCGATATATTTCCCCATTTTTGACATGATTCACAAGATTTTGCATATTTATATGCATCTCTACATATAGTGTAGGCCAATAGAAACCACATTGTAAAACTTTGAAAGCGAGTTTTCCATCCTCCATGATGACCTCTGCCTCACGATCATGACAAAATGATAATACACTTAAAATTTCACTATCGAGAATACATTTCCTAATTATTCCATCCGAGCATCTTCGGAAAAGATCCGGTTTATCCCAATAATAAAACTTTAAGTCGTAAAGAACTTCTTTTTATTTGCCAAGTCCAATGAGGTGGGATGTACTTACAGTAATGTAGTTAACAATATCCCCAAACCATGGCGAATCTTCCTTTGATGGTATTCTAGTTTTAATAATCGCATGGTTGAAGGAGTATCTATCTTAAATAGTTTCTCATCCGAAACGAATCACGAATTTCTTTTCCTTTTCCTTCATCATTATCCATCTGCTTAGATGATCTGCTACTACATTTTCACTTCCTTTTTATCCTTAATTTCAATATCAATTCACGAAATAACATGAATCCACCTAAGAAGGCGCGGTTTGGCATCTTTCTTACTTAAAAGATACTTGAGAGTGAATGGTGCGTGTGAATTATTACCTTAGAACCAACAATATATGATCGAAACTTATCTAAGGCAAATATTACAGCCAACAGTTCTTTCTCAGTAGTTGCATAATTAAGCTGAGCTGCGTTTAATGTGTGAGAAGCATAGTAGATAGCTTTGAGAATTTTGTTATACCGTTGACCTAAAACAGCTCCTACAGCTAAATCACTTGCATCACACATAATTTCAAACGGCAAATCCCAATCTGGTGCTACTAATCTTTGTGCGTGAGTTAATTTCGCTTTTAGGGTCTTAAAGGCTTCCATACATTTATCATCAAAGTTAAAAGGTACTTCTTTTTCTAGCAAATGACTCAAGGGCTTTGCTATTTTTGAGAAATCTGCAATAAACCTTCTATAAAATCCTGCATGTCCAAGAAATCCTCTTAACGTTTTCAAATTAATTGGTGGAGGTAATTTTTCAATTACTTCGACTTTAGCTTTATCAACTTCAATTCCTACTTCAGAGATTCTATGACCTAGTACAATTCCTTCAGATACCATCAAATGACATTTTTCCCAGTTTAGAACCAAGTTGGTATCTTCACAGCGTTGTAAAACGCGTTCTAAGTGTGATAAGCATTTATCAAAAGAATCTCCATAAACACTAAAGTCATCCATAAAGATTTCTAAGAATTTCTCGACCATATCAGAAAATATTGCCATCATACATCGCTGAAATGTAGCAGGTGCATTACATAATCCAAACGGCATTCTTTTATAAGCAAAAGTTCCATAGGGACAAGTGAAAGTAGTTTTTTCTCTATCTCCTGCTGCAATGAATATCTGTAAATAACCTGAATAACCATCTAAAAAGCAGTAATACTTATGTCCACTCAATCTTTCCAACATCTGCACGATGAATGGAAGTGGATGATGATCCTTTTTAGTATGATCATTCAGTTTCCGAAAGTCAATACACATTCGATATCCTGTAATTTCCCTTGTCGGAATCCATTCATTTTTATCATTTTCTTTTATTGTGAAACCTCCTTTCTTTGGAACTACTTGAGTCGGACTTACCCATTCACTATCTGATATGGGAAAGATTATTCCCATTTCTAATAGCTTAATGACCTCTTTCTTAATGATTGTTTGCAAATTTGGGTTGAGGCGGCGTTGTGGCTGAATACAAGGTTTAGCTTCTTCATTCAAAATAATCTTGTGAACACAAATCTCAGGGCTAATTCCTTTGATATCTGCCACTGTCCATCCAAAAGCTTTCTTATGTTCTCTTAACATTCTTAGTAATTGATCCTCTTGTTCTTTTGTTAAGGTTGATGAAATGATAATAGGTAACAGATTATCATTTTCAAGAAAAGCATATTTCAAATTCGAAGGAAGTGGTTTCAACTCCAGATTCCTTGGTGGATCTTCTACTGATGGTTTTAAAACTGGTCCTTCCATTTCCAATTTCAAATTTTGATGCCATGGATGTTTAACAAACCCTCCTTTATCTAAATAAAGGATTACTTCTTTCATTTCAGTATCATCTTCATCTTCTTTATAGATAGAAAATGCCAAACATTCTTCTAATTTATTTTCATAATCTTTAAATTTGGCATCCCACATAGTAGAATATTCATCTATAAAAGAACATGATTCAGGTTCTTTGTATGGATGGTTTATAGCTTTGAAGATATTGAATGAAACTTTATCCTCATTAACTCTCGGTATTAGTTCACCTTTTGAACATCTATCAAAGTTCTTCCTGTAGCTAGAAATGGTCGAGCCTAGAATAATTGGCGCTGAATATCCTTCTTTCCATTTCCATTATTACAAAGTCCATTTGGGAAGTAAAATTTATCAATTTTAACCAACACGTCCTCGATTATTCCCTTAGGATGTTTAATTGATCTATCTCGCCATCCGAAGGGTCATTTCAGTGTTCGTAAGCTCTCCTATTCCTAGTTTCTTATAATCCTCATAAGACATGAGATTGATACTTGCTCTAGATCACACAATACTTTCTTAAATGCAAATCCTCCAATTTCACATGGGATAGTGAAACTACCAGGATCTTTAAGTTTAGGAGGTAGTCGATGCTGAAGTATTGCAGAACATTCTTCATTAAGGCATATATTCTCATATTCTTCTAATCGCTTTTTATTAGATAGGATATCTTTAAGAAACTTTCCATAGGCAGGCATGTTGACTAAAGCTTCTATAACAGGGATATTGACATGAATATGACGAAAAGTGTCAAGGAAACGAGCATATTTCTTATCAGTTTTTATCTTTTTAATTTGATCGTTTGGTGGATAAGGCAAAGATTCTAGATTTATAGCCTTTGGTTCTGAAGTCATTTTCTCTTTTCCTTTCTCCTTGAATCTTTGAGCATTACTTGATCGCCAAGTTTCATTATCTTGAGATTTTTCCTTTAAAACATCCCCTGTATCAACTTCATCCTTCTCAATTACTTTTAAATCTTCCCTGTTTTCTCCCTGATTTTCTCGACATGTTCCTTAAATAGGGTTCTCCAGTCCTTATCCATAGGATCTTTCCAGAATTCTAGGGACTTTTACCCATTTTTCACCTTCAATTTCAGGTTCAACATTATTATTCTGTTTTAAGAATTCTTCGATAATTTCTTCCTCTTCATCAGTAAATTCAAGTTCGTCCTTTTCCTTTATGATATTACCATTTAAATCATTTTCTACCTCATTGTTTCCTGCGTTTTCTGCTCTAGTATCTTCACAATATTTCCTACTTCTCGTAATCACAGCATTTACCTCTCTCGGGTTTCTTTCAGTATTACTTGGTAATCCTCCTGGAGGTCTACTGTTGTTACGTTCTCCTTCTCTACTCAAATGATCTTCCATATTCCTTAACGATGCTTCTATAGTTCTCATTCTCGTATCATGTCCACCCATAGACGTTTTCAACATAGTCATATCCTTAGAGACTGAACCTATAGAAGTTATCATAGTTTCTATATTCTGAGCTTGAGTAGATACTACACCCATCATATTTTCCATTAATTTATCCCATTTATCAACTCCTTCAGGTTGGGTTGAACTTTGGGTGACTGGTATAGTTTGAGTAGTATGTTGTGGATAAGATTTAGGTAACGATTGTAGGTTCTGATTTGATGTATTTCCTTGATGAACTTGATTACTATATGGATTCTTATACTGAACTGGATATGGCGGTTGTCCTGGCTTATTAGGGTTTTCAGACCATCTAAAAGTTGGGTGCTCTCTTCTAATAGCATTAAAGGAGTTTGAATACGCGTTGTTCAAATTCCTATGCTGTTGTAAAAAACTCACCTCTTCCCTTGAGTATCCTTCTGGTTCTTCTATCCCTAATGACACATTATCATGACTTGAGTAGTCATTTGATATGATAGTTTCTGGTTTTACAGTCCTACTAGCCTGTAGGTTGTCAAATTTCCTACCCAAATTCTCCAAGTGTGCTAGAACTTCCATATTCGATGTGCATTCTCCTGCAAATGCTACTTTCCTGGTGCTAGAACCGGTTTCCCACATTCTGTTATTTTTGGAAATCTTTTCTATAGCATCGTAAACTATTTGGGCTTCACTCATCATTAATGAACCACCACATGCATGATCTACATCTGCACGTGAATCTTTCCTTAATTTACGACAGAAAAGTTGGATTTGCATATCTAAGGAATAACCATGATCGGGACAAGATCTTAGCAACTTTTAAATCTCTCCCACGTATTCCCAGCCGCTTCTTGAGATCCTTGTCTAAAGTTGGCAATTTAGACCTTTAATTCCAAATTTCTACCCGGAGTAAAATATCTTTGCTTTAAAACTCGGTTTGCATTTCCTCCCAACTAGTCAATGAATGATGTGGGAGTGACATAAACCAATCCCGTGCTCTTCCTTTTAAAGAAAAAGAAACATAGACATCCTAGTTAATTCACGATGAGCACCTTGACTTTTGGTCAGATTGCACAATTCTTGAAAAGATAGAGATGGTGATGTGGATCCTCATCATCCTCTCCTAGAAATTGGGCTCTTGCGTCAATTAGACCAAAAGATGAGATTTTATTTCAAAATTATTTGCTCCTTCATTGGGTAAACGAATTGGATTATTAGTCCGGTTTATTCTTAAGGTCCGATCACAAATAGGTCTCGGATTTGGTGGGTTATTATTACGATTGTTCGGTTCCGATTTTGATTATTTCTATTCGGTTATTTGGTATTGGTAGATCTGATTAAGATTTTGGCCATGCCTCGAGCATGATCTAGCCACTTGTTCGTGTGTTTCATCACCTGTTTTCAAACCATTTTTGTATTTTGATTTGATGATGATTCTCCGTCCGATTTCCACGACAGTGTGACCTTGTTTTCTTTACTGCTCTTAACCGCCTTCGTAAGTATCTATGTCAGGCTTATAAGGAGTAAGTGGGGCCTTACTCTTTACGGTCATCAACTAACGAAAACCGAAAATAGTTGAAATCGATAAAAGTAAAGATTGGTAACTTACTTATTAGGTAAGTACCAACGAAAAGAAAAATAGAAATGGGGTAAGAAGAGTGTTGACTTATCCTTGAGACTTTTGAGTTAATATAAGTAGAAATCATTCGAACACAATGAATTAGCGTCGTTCCCCGGCAACGGCGCCAAAAAGCTGACGGACCTTTTCTATGCTATCAATCCTTACCGGCAGTGTACCGGGTCAAATTGTAGTGATAGAGTGATGAGTCAGGTGTCGATCCTCAGGGAAAACTTGGTAATTCACCGTGTGATTAAACACCAAGAAATCTGTTATTATCTCAATCTAAGTCGCAATTTTATCATCCAACCAAACTCTAAACTAACAAACAATAAATAAAAGCATAAAACTAAAATAGATATATATATAAGTATAAAAATATATATATAATCATATATATATAGTTATAAGTATATATAGTACCAAAACAATATCTAAGGAGAGAGAGATAGATATTATAATTATAGACTAGCCAAGAATATGTTATTGAATCATTATATCTTTTAGTGAAATTGGATGTGCTCGATCTTTATTTTAAGTTAAATCAATTATACAAAACGGTGCACTCCTAAACTAAACAATTCATTCTCACACGAGCATCTGAAATTGTCATATGTCCAATCATTTGTCCAAGGTCATCCTCAAGCATGGGTCACTCCCGTTTTGTCATTCGGCCAATTTTAAGGTATGTCAATTAAACAAACGAATTAAACGTAATAATCTCTCGAGTACATATTTCAATAAGAGTTTGTTTCTCCCGAAACAAATCTACCCCGGTTTAGAAATCGGATTCCGTTGTCACGCTTTCACTCGGCCAATTTTACCCTCCGGTCTTTCTATTAACGAGTTCATAACCTAACTACGAGGCGTCAATTCATAATTAGATTATGAATTCTTTCATATCAAGTAGCTAATTCAATACGAATATAGAAAGAGATTCATTATAACCGATTTTATCCAATTTTAGTATAGTCATCATTCATTTCCCTAAAAGATAATACTAATCCAATTTCATATCTTGGCTAGATACTAAGTTTAGCCTAACAACATAATAACTAAAATATAGATACTATAATTAATACATAAACATAAATACATTAGAAAAGTTACCAGGTTACAATTGAAGCATTCAGAGTTGTATCATCCGGAAATAGCAACTCCTTGACATCAATGAGCCTTGATACATCCTCTAAGCATTATAACGAGACTTTATACTACAGCATTATTCCGGCAGAGTGCCGTTTACAGCTTTTATTTAACGAAAAACAACAAAACGAAACTATAGAGATATATAGAAGAGAGATATATGCATTGGTACCCTTCAAAATGGTTGCACTTGAGGTCTATTTATAGGCCATATCACAAGGCCGGCGCGTGCCGGACCACCACCGGCGCGTGCCGGCTACACAGTATATATTCCCTTGTCAGAGATTTGTGGGCCCAGTTTGATTTTTTACGCAATATTCGGCCTTCTCCGGCGCGTGCCGGACATACAACATATCTGATGTTTGTAAAAACCTATCTCGAGCTGTAGACCTCAGATTGACATGATTTGATATTCGTTGGAAAGTTCTTTTGAAGGTCTACAACTTTCATCAAGGACTTTTTCTCTGAAAATGCCTCTAAGTTAGATCAAATGTCCGTTGAAGATGAATCACGGTAGAAACACTAAGGACAGTTGATCTGTTCAAAGTTGTTAGATTTTGGCATAATCTTTTATCCCACAAAAACTCATGATTTATGCTTCAAAGTATGTCATATTTTGGAATCTCGGTACACATTTGATTCTGCAACAAACTCAACGAAACACCAAACGTAAATCTGACAAAAAACCATCATTTTTATCGTTTTTATAACTTATGCACCTAATTATAACTAACTATGATTTTTATAAGTTTTTAATGCATTTATATGAAATTTGTTAAGGGTGAAATTCGTGGTTTATTCTACGTTATTTCCGTAACAATATCCTTCGTATCTTTATGGTTTTTATAGAAAATCATTGGTTTTATCTAGATATTGAGCAAACGTGTTTTCTAAATGTCTAAGTGCAGAACCGAGCTAATTATGTGATTTTATAGGTAAATATCGTTATATCCGTGATATTACATTTTGCACATCTTTATCGTGATGGTAGGTACCTAAATATGTCATGAGAAGTGATGGGATGAGCTTAAACAATGGTCAAGTGAAGATACGAATGGAAGGAAGATGGAGATAAAGCTTGGAATGAAGCATTCAAGCAGCCGAACTTCCGACGCAGTTCTTGATACGATATACACTGATTTGACTCTCGACCTCAAGAGAAGAGTTGTAGGGCTTGAAGAGAGGATTCTACAGGATCTTGAATCACTTCATTCCGACTTACGAGGCCCGAGATATGAGCGTTACAAGTTTGAATAATAATGTTGTGGTATTGGAAAATCCCGAAAACGACTCGGGATACGACGGGCTAGTCAAAAAGGCGTTTTCTGGAGAAGAGTCCTTAATGAAAGTTGTAGAGTTTTCCGAGGGCTTAATTATGACGTTCGGATCATAATTTTTGGAGGTCTACAACTCAAGATATGAATTTTAGAAGTTTGAATTCAAAAAAAATGCAAACCAAGCTCCGGATTTTATTTTACAGCCGACATTGTTCCCTATAAAAGCAGCAGCACTTTATACCCTAAAAGGGATATAACATATACAATTTTTCCTGAGAGCCGCAACACATCGAGAGCAACTTTTTTTTCTTTTTTTTTTTTCCCTTTATATTTTTCATTCCAAAACACAAAATTAGGGTGTAAATTTCTCAACAATGAGGAGCTAATTTCTTCATCGAGCAAACTAGGGGAAGCGTTTCAAACGGATTTTGGTTTCAGATTATTGTATTGATTGATTTCTATCAAAAAAAGGTTAGAACTTTTGTATCGTTTTCATATCGTTTTTACATTTCGATCGATAGATTATGTGTATGATTCGACAATCCGTTGATGACGATTAATGGAACCCTAGGTCACTATACAAAAGTTTGAATCTTTTAAACCAAATTATAACGAAAGTTGTGGTTTAAACGGTTTAGATTTTTGGATATTGATAAATATCCCCACCTAAGAACGTTAAAGGATTGATCTTTGATAAAAGATTGTGAATAAAATCATCTAAGCAATTAGAGATTTGGGCATTCGTTAGTGTAATAATCGTAACCTTGGGATAGAATCATTTGATTAATAGTTTGAAACCGGTATTTGTTTGATTCGTGGAACCGTGTTTGCTTGCTTTTATATCAATTTGCATTTGGATAATTGTTCAAGCCTTCACCCTAGTTGTTGATTATTATTTTTCTGAAATTTATCGCTCATCTCGCGTTTTCTTTGTTCATTCTTTGCGCAATTAGTATAAACTCGTGACATTTGCAACTAAAACTTGAATCGATACAACCCCAATTCCCGTGATCGACTCGGTTACACCATTTTGCTACGGCCTTGCACTTGAGGCCACGACGGATTATAAATTCTATAACTTGTTTTGATCCTTTTATTTATATAATCCGCTTTCTACAACAAGTTTTGCCGCCGTTGCCGGGAATTGGCAACGGTTGTGTGTTCTATTTTTGTTTTAGTTGTTAGAATAGCCTTAGATTAATTTGATCACACGCCCTGTTTTTTTTTTATAACTTAATTTAGTGTTTCAGCTTAGTGTAGCTAAAAATAAAAAAAAAAAAAAAAAAAAAAAAGGGTCGCATTTTGGACGAAAAGTCACACCCAGTGTAAAAATTTTCACACCCGTGAAATTTTGTAGTAAAAAAAAAAAAAAAAAAAAAAAAACTTTTTAGCCGAAAAATATCACACCAGTGTGTGAAATTTTTCACACCCGTGAAATTCTACAAATCATCCAATTTCATTCCTTCTTTAAGTCCTTTCCGTTTCAGTCTTTCCTAATCACCTTTAGCAACCTTTCACACCTTGTTCCACTCTTTTCCATTCCTTGCAACCTATTCTCGGTCTGAACACCTAAGTGTCCCTTCTAGAGAGTCGGTTCTGAGTGCTATTTACTTTTGCTCGCCTTTCTGGTTCATTTGACAAGGGTGCCTTATACGACTTAGTAAAAAAAACGCTGCTTCTTCTTTGCGCTTCCTCGATTTTCACTTGATGTATGCTTACACGGGCATAAATCAGACCTTTAATTTTCAATCCGAGATCGAACGTACTATTGTCCGTCCAAACCGAAAAAGAGGCAAATCTCTTTAGGTGGTCACTCGATAGAAAACCTTGAAGAAGCTTGCCAGGAAGAACTTGAAGAAACCGTTATCACAATGGTGACAATAGACGGTCATTAGCAGATTATGCTATGCCGGAGCCATCACGGTAAACCCCGCCAGAGCCCTGCTCGAAATCGCAGCACCACTTCGAGCCGAGACTGGTCTTATTCGGATGCTTCAAAGATGCATCTATCTTTATGGTCTACCTTCGAAAATCCGCATAATCATGTCCACGCCTTCCTGGAGATCTGTGACACGACCCGCATTCAAGGAGTTTCTGAGGATGCTATAAAATTAAAGTTTTTCCCTTTCTCTCTGCGAGGAGAAGCAAAAGAGTGGTATAACTCTTTAACCCCTCGATCTATTACCACTTGGGCGGGACTCGAGAAGGAGTTCCTAAGTCGGTATTTTCCACCCTCAAAGATCGCCTAAATGCCTGATCGACATTTTTACCTTCCAAATGTAAAATGGATGAGTCATTCTTCGATGCTTGGAAGCGCTTTCAAATCTCTTTTAAATCGCTTGCCCCTCATCATGGCCTAGATTTACAACGCTAAGTCAACACTTTCTTTAGTGGTTTGACCGAACTAACCAAAGGGATGGTGAATAGTTCATCCTGGAGGAGCTTTTCCGAAGAAGACACCCGACGAAGGTTGGGCTTTATTTGAAGATATAGCTAGATATAACTACGCCCCTTCATATCGGCAATTACAAACCCTATCCGCTCCAAAGATTGAGGAAGTCAATTCTCGAATCGGTGATCGCCATGTCGCAGCAGTGGGTGGCGCTCTTACTCTCGTCTCAAAACAGATCACACCTACTCCTCCTTATCAACGTAACGCTCAAGTTCAGATTGCAAAATCATTGCGATTGGTCACATGATCGACCAATGTCATGCGAATTACCAAGTCAACGCTGTGCAAAATATGAGACAAGATACCCCCGATTATTTGCCGACTTGTGGTCTAAAGGCCACACTTCTCTAGCTTGTCCCCTAAACAGGAAAATGATGAAGTCAATGCTTTTTCTGGTCAGCAAAACCAACGATTCCCAAATCAATTTTCTGGCCAGAATAACTTTCAGAATCAGGGTTATAACCAAAACCGAAATTTTAATCAAAACTCTGGTTATAATCAGAATCAAAATTCCAACTCGAACTATCAAAATTCCAATCGAAATTACTCTCAAAACCCGAATCAGAGTTCGAATTCTCAACAGAGGTTCAATCAGGCATGGCCTGCCAACACCAATTCTCCTTATCAAAACCGGTCTAATCAACATCCTCCCGGATTTCAAAATCATCAAGGGCTATCTGGGTCCAATGATGCTCCTACCAGATCTGATTTTGAGGAGCAACAAAAACTATTAAAAATCTAGAGGCATTGGGACAGCTTAATGAGCAAATGAAGCTTCACGACCTCGGTCATCATCCGCTAGTTTCACAGAAAAGAAATCCAAAGGGCAGCCAAGTGGCCCAAGCCGATTTGAACCCAAACCGTGTAATCGATCGACACCAACCACCCCTTATGGTAGGGAGGAAACTAGTGCCATGAATTTAAGATCCGCACTCAACTTCAAGGAAACCCCGCATTCAACCGGAACCCAGGGAAACGAGTAGACCCTCCTACCACCGATTCGGTGGGAGGGGAAGTTGAGAAGACCCAATCCCCAACTGGGTGAAGAAAAGAGGAAGATGAGATAGAAATCGAAGAAAGAATTCGGGTGGTCACCAGCACGACCGAGAAATCTCAAGAAGTGAGTCGAGGAGGATCCTTGACAAGTAAGAAGACGGTGAGATGGAAGGATTTAGAAGATAAAGCTGTTAGTGCCTCTTCTAAGAAAGTTTTTTCTGAAGAAGAATTGAAGAAACTTCCATTTCCACCAAGGAAGAAAAACATCCCTTTATGCGAGGACAAGAAGTACGAGAAGGTACTCAACCTTCTGAAAAACACTCAAGTTAATCTACCTTATCTCGATGTGTTGGTTGAGATGCCCAAATACACCAAATTCATAAAGGATGTAGTCTCATCTAAAAGAAGTTGGAGAGTATGGAAAAGGTTACCAGGTGAAGATTGTTCAATGATGAGTTATGAAGAGTTACCGATTAAGAAAGATGATCCTGGGCGATTCGTCCTTACTTTGCAAATTGGAGGTCTTATTTTCCCTAATTCTTTATGTGATTTAGGAGCTTCAATTAGTCTTATGCCTTTATATGTGTGTCAACACTCCAATTAGACCATCTTTTGGAACCTACCACTATGAGTATTCAGTTCATGAGATGATCATCCAAGAAAGCAACAGGATTTTAAAGGATTTGTTGGTTCAGTCGATCGATTTACCTTTCCTCGTGGATTGGTATGTCTTAGACATCCAACAACCCAATACACCCTCGATTCTTGGGCGACCTTTTCGCTTCTCATCGCTAGAGCCCTCATTGATTGTGATGACGGTGCTAAAGTAACTTTATGCGTGTTGGAAATGAAGAAGTGAGCTATAGTGTATCTAGAGCTATCAAAAGACCTTCAATGTCCAACCGGCTACTCTATCGAGGAATCATTTGATGATTGATCAAGATTTTCTAGAAGAGCAAGTCCTTGCAGTAGATTCTGAATACGAACGCTTGATCGATAATCTGAACCATTATGGTAGGATAGATTTGAATGAGCTTGGAGCTGAGACCGAAGAAGAAGTTGTAGTGAGTAAGAACCTTTCGCCTTCAGAGGAAGTAGATTTATTAGAAGCTATGTTGCTCTCCTCTAATAATTTGCAAAGTAAAGTTTTAAAGTCTAGTTTGGAAGACCCTCCGATTGACCTCGAGTTAAAACTGCTATCAAACATTTAAAGTATGTTTTCCTGAGAGAGGTGATCGGCTTCCGTTAATTGTTTCCGCTGTCGGCTGCAGGAAGAAGAAGCGGGTTGTTGGCCGCCTTGAAAAGAAATGAGAAAGCTTTTGGTCGTGGCGGTAGAGATATCGAGGGTATATCTCTCGACGTCTGTAGTATGCACAAGATAAAAATCGAAGAAGGAGCCAAGCATGTTAGACAACCTCAAAGACGGTTAAATCCTCACATGCAAGAGGTGGTGAAGAAGGAAATTATCAAGTTGCTTGATACTGGGGATCATATATGCAATAGTCGATGGTGATTGGGTATCCCCACGCAGTGGTCCCCAAGAAAGGTGGTATCACCAAGTTGAAAAAAATGACAAGGGAGAAGAAGTCGCGTTGAGATTAGTCACCGGTTACCGTGTGTGTATCGACTATAGAAATCGAACGGCAACCATGAAGGACCACTTCCTCTCCCCTTCATTGACCAAATGCTCGAGCGCTTAAGCGTGACACCCTTTTTTATCGCTTCTCGACGGATACTCCGGTACTTCCGCATCCCTATAAACCCCGTTGATCGTGAAAAACGACCTTCACCGCCCCTGTATGGTACTTTTGCTTATAGCGAATGCCGCTCGCCTCTGTAATGCTCCTGCCACTTTTCAAAGATGCATGTTAGCAATTTTGACGGGCTAATTGAGAAATGCATGGAGGTCTTTATGGACGACTTCTCGGTGTTTGGTAACTCGCTCGATGATTGTCTTGCTAATCTGACAAGGTGCTTAACAGATGTGTGAGAAGAACCTAATCCTCAATTGGGAAAAATGCCACCTTATGGTGGATGAAGGGATTGTTCTTGGCCATAAAATTTCAGCTAAGGGCATATAAGTTGATAGGGCCAAAATAGAGGCCATAGAAAAGATGAACTACCCTAAGAACGTGAAAGAAGTGAGGAGTTTTCTTGGTCACGCCGGCTTCTATAGAGATTCATTCAAGATTTCTCCAAGATCTCAAAACCTCTATCAACTCTACTTAAAGAGGACGTCATTTTCAACTTCGACAATGATTGCAAGTGTGCCTACAAAGAGCTTAAACATCGCCTGATCTCCGCTCCGATTCTGATCTCTCCGGATTGGAACTTACCATTCGAATTAATGTGTGATGCTTCCAACTACGCCGTTGGTGCGGTTTTGGGGCAAAGACTTAATGGTAAATTCCAACCTATCTACTACGCCACCATATACCCTCGAATCCGCACAAGCAAACTACACTACCACGGAAAAGGAACTTTTAGTCGTTGTCTTTCTATGGACAAGTTCCGGTTATTTATAGGGTGCCAAGGTGATTGTCTGGACCGATCACGCAGCTCTGCGCTATTTGATGAATAAAAAGGACGCAAAACCGAGACTGCTGCGTTGGATTCTTACCCTTCAGGAGTTTGATGTTCATATTAAAGATATCAAGGGTAGTGAAAACACAGTAGCAGACCACATATCAAGAGTGTTGCCCGTAGTAGAGGAAAATCCACAAGACATCGATTTATATTGCCCCTTTGAGAGTGTTATGTCTGTGAATAGTTGCACGTCTGATCCTCCGTGGTATTCTTCAATCGTTAATTACCTCCATTCCCAATATCTGAATCCCAAGTTTTCGTATCAGGAGAAGAAGAAATTCTTCTCTGATCTCAAGTATTATGTCTGGGAAGAACCGTATCTTTTAAACTCAGAAAGATGGGTTGCTTCGCCGTGTGTCCCTCGAATCGAGCAACGGGACATAATTGAACAATGTCATAGTGGTCCCACCGGCGCCACTTTGGTCCCTGGAAGACCGCTATGAAGATATTCCAACTGGTTTTTACCGCCCTCGATTTTTAAGATACTCAAGCCTTTTGTAAAGGTCGTGATAGGTGCCAAAGAACCGGTGCTTTGACAAGGAGATATGATATGCCGTTAAAACCCATTTTAGAGTGTGAGGTGTTCGATGTCCTGGGATTGACTTTATGGGTCCCTTCCCATCCTCATGCGGGAATAGATACATCCTAGTCTGTGTAGACTATGTGTCTAAATGGGTGGAGGCTATCGCCACTTCTCACAATGACCATAAACGGTCATGAAATTCTTAAAGAAAAATATTTTCGTGAGGTTTGGCTGCCGAGAGCCCTAATCAAATGATTTAGGGGCGACTTTTGTAATCGACCACCGGACAAAGTATTAGAGAAATATGGTGTTCGGCATAAAACCGTACACCATACCATCCTATGACAAGTGGTCGTGTAGAGCGTAGTAGTAACGAGAGCCTCAAGAAGATCTTAGAAAAAGGTTAATAAATCCATCGGAAGGATCGGAGCCTCAAATTGATGATGTATCTTGTGGGCTTACAGGATGACTTACAAGACACCTATGGGTACATCTCCATATCAAATGGTTTATGGAAAGCCATGTCATTTGCCGGTCGAACTTGAGCATAAAGCTTATCAAGCGACGAAGTTTTTAAATTTTGATTCCAAAGCTTGTGGTGAGCACAGACTTCAAAGAGATGCATGAGCTAGATGAGTTCAGCTCCAGTGCCTCACGAGAGCGCCAAGTGAGTAAGCGACAGAATGAAGTCGCTCCATGATAAGAAAATTAAGCAAAGAGAGTTTCATGCGGGAGAGCAAGTCTTGCTATACAATTCCAGTTTACATTTGTTTCTGAAAGCTACGGACACGGTGGTCCGCCCGCTCGAGATTTTGCAAGTCTTTCCAAGTGGAGTGTTGGAGCTAAAAGGAATTGGTGATCGACCGCTTAAGGTAAATGGTCAAAGGTGCAAACATTACATTGGTCTACCAAAGGAGGCACCCTTGATTGTTCGATTCTCGACATATTTGAGTGTGTGAATCCTGAAGTCGATGACTTTACAGAGTTTGCACCAGATTTATTCACCGAGGCCGTTATCGAATCACCAGCTGAAGTCTTCGCTGGAAGTTGGGATATGGAGCAGTATTGGAAGGAAATGCATCCAAGAGGAAGGGAAGGAGGAGGAAATCAACGGCTAGAAAGATTAAAGGAGCCTGGAGAGTCTCGAGGAGCGTGATTCCTGCATGCATTGTTGTTTTTCTGGTCACATTCCTGACAAGAGCTCTTTTGATAGAGTGACTGGCCGAAAGATCAAGTGGCCCGATCCGGGTTGAACTTTCACTAATCGTCGAGCCCTCGACGTTAAACAACAGCGCTTGGTGGGAGGCAACCCACCATTTCTTTGTTTTTTTCTTTTGTTTTTATGTTTTTGTGCTATTTTGATGTAAAGTTGTATTCACTTTGGGTTTAATCAAGAAATTTCTGCTTGGTTTGCATGTCGCTTAAGTCGAACGCCCGCTTTCTCTGAATAAAGCCGTTGTTCTTTGATTAAACATTAGTTGATTTGGATATTTTCATTTGCGCTTATATAGCACTATCTTATTACATAGATGTTCTGTATTTCCTCGTTTCATCCTTTCATCTATGCATCCTTGATTAATTACATGTTTATACTATGCACTTTGTTTCTCCTTTCTCTATATCTATCTCGTGCATGTTTCCCGATGCCCCAGAGATATTTTGTTGTGTCTATCAAGTAATGCAGTGTTACTTTAAGCTATTTAGTGATACAAGTCTTCTACATACGAGGATCGTTGCCTTTTCATGTCATGCGCAGCACTGCTCAACGATCCAACCTTTATAAATCATAAGTACTTTACTTTACTTTATCTCTCGCACAACTTGAGGACATGTTGTGTTTTAAGTGTGGGGAGGAGATAAATTGTGTACCTATATACCTTCGCTCATATCATGATAAGTTCAATGCAAAATGCACAAAAATTAAAATTTGTTTTATCCCGAGTGAACAACTACATGCCCATGTTCAATGTTTAAACTTAATGGATGCCTTATATTGTGTATGCTAGATGAGTTAGAGGTTCACCTGACCCTTATTTCACGTGCCTTATCGATGATTTAGCTAATTTTTTTTTAAAAAAAAAAGGGGTTAGATCCATATAGGTTAAGCATTCCTTGATTAGCTTATACTATGTGCTTAATGCTATATTTCGTAATAGTTTGGATTTAAATTCAAAGTATGACATATTGTGAATATCATAGAGTTTGAATGTGATAAGTAAGTCATTGCCAAAGTCTTGAAGTAGTAATAATAAATAATTCATTACTTGAGGCATTATGCTCAAGAGTTTGTATAGCCCATGGCTTAGAACCAACCGCCAAATTGTAAATCTCATATAAGTAATGCTAATTGATAATAAATGTGTGTGTCGGAAGTCGGTTTATGATTTGAGTGAGGTAGGGCGATCACTTAACGCCCTATACCACTATGATGACCAATAGCTCACGACAATGTAAAAAAGTCGCCTTATGATTTGGGTAGTTAGGGCATACCTCAAAATGTCCTATTCTACTATGACGGGCAAGAGCTCATTTTCGATGTGTGTTAAAAAGTGAATTTGAAAAAAAAAAAAAAAAAAAATAAAAAAATAAAAAAATTCAAGACTTGGCCAATGATGATTTTATACCCAGTATAAACTCTTATGATATGGTGTAGGAATCATCCTCTAAGTATGTCAGAAATGGTTTGATTACTTTCTATTATATTTTCGCATGCACATCTGAGCGTCATCTATGCTTAACTTAAGTGTGATACTAGCTAGTTTTGCTTGGAGTCAATTCAAGATGGGATCTAGTGGAAGTTTGATATGGCCCTTGCACACAAACACTTGGGTGAATTTCTACTTAGTTACTACGCACTTTATTTAGTATCCACCTATTCTGTGATTCTGAGCTAGGTTTTTGTTTTGTTTTGCTCGGGACGAGCAAGTTTTAAGTGTGGGGGAGTTGTTAAGGGTGAAATTCATGGTTTATTCTACGTTATTTCCGTAACAATATCCTTCGTATCTTTATGGTTTTTATAGAAAATCATTGGTTTTATCTATATATTGAGCAAACGTGTTTTCTAAATGTCTAAGTGCAGAACCGAGCTAATTATGTGATTTTATAGGTAAATATCGTTATATCCGTGATATTACATTTTGCACATCTTTATCGTGATGGTAGGTACCTAAATATGTCATGAGAAGTGATGGGATGAGCTTAAACAATGGTCAAGTGAAGATACGAATGGAAGGAAGATGGAGATAAAGCTTGGAATGAAGCATTCAAGCAGCCGAACTTCCGACGCAGTTCTTGATACGATATACACTGATTTGACTCTCGACCTCAAGAGAAGAGTTGTAGGGCTTGAAGAGAGGATTCTACAGGATCTTGAATCACTTCATTCCGACTTACGAGGCCCGAGATATGAGCGTTACAAGTTTGAATAATAATGTTGTGGTATTGGAAAATCCCAAACGACTCGGATACGACGGGCTAGTCAAAAAGGCGTTTTCTGGAGAAGAGTCCTTAATGAAAGTTGTAGAGTTTTCCGAGGGCTTAATTATGACGTTCGGATCATAATTTTTGGAGGTCTACAACTCAAGATATGAATTTTAGAAGTTTGAATTCAAAAAAAATGCAAACCAAGCTCCGGATTTTATTTTACAGCCGACATTGTTCCCTATAAAAGCAGCAGCACTTTATACCCTAAAAGGGATATAACATACACAATTTTTCTGAGAGCCGCAACACATCAGAGAGCAGCCGACTTTTTCTTTTTTTTTTCCCTTTATATTTTTCATTCCAAAACACAAAATTAGGGTGTAAATTTCTCAACAATGAGGAGCTAATTTCTTCATCGAGCAAACTAGGGGAAGCGTTTCAAACGGATTTTGGTTTCAGATTATTGTATTGATTGATTTCTATCAAAAAAAGGTTAGAACTTTTGTATCGTTTTCATATCGTTTTTACATTTCGATCGATAGATTATGTGTATGATTCGACAATCCGTTGATGACGATTAATGGAACCCTAGGTCACTATACAAAAGTTTGAATCTTTTAAACCAAATTATAACGAAAGTTGTGGTTTAAACGGTTTAGATTTTTGGATATTGATAAATATCCCCACCTAAGAACGTTAAAGGATTGATCTTTGATAAAAGATTGTGAATAAAATCATCTAAGCAATTAGAGATTTGGGCATTCGGTTAGGTGTAATAATCGTAACCTTGGGATAGAATCATTTGATTAATAGTTTGAAACCGGTATTTGTTTGATTCGTGGAACCGTGTTTGCTTGCTTTTATATCACTGCATTTGGATAATTGTTCAAGCCTTCACCCTAGTTGTTGATTATTATTTTTCCAAATTTATCGCTCATCTGCGTTTTTACTGTTCATTACTGCGCAATTAGTATAAACTCGTGACATTTGCAACTAAAACTTGAATCGATACAACCCCAATTCCCCGTGATCGACTCCGGTTACACCATTTTGCTACGGCCTTGCACTTGAGGCCACGACCGGATTATAAATTCTATAACTTGTTTTGATCCTTTTATTTATATAATCCGTTTTCTACAACAAAATTATACTAAAATATCATAAATATAATAATAAAAAGTCTTATAATTTGATCATATATTTTTCATACATCACCCACCTCCAAATGAATCAGAGTTAGACTACGTTCCAGTCTTGCATGCATTGGAAAAAAAACTCAAAACGGTCGAAGTGTGGAAGAGGCAAAGGTTGATAGTGAAGATTCGTGACCTTTGTCAACCGGCAAAAACAGCATTGTTAGAGCCAAAAATCAAGTCAACTGGTCGTGGTCGGCCTAAGGGATCCGGAAACAAGCGGAAGATTCTTGAAGACCACTCTACTAAGAGGCAAAAGTGTATGTTTGAGAGAATTGAAGAAGAACTAGTGAGTGTTAACCAAATGAATGCTTCTGAAGGCCCAAATCCACCTCTATATAAAGGTGTTTCTTCTAAGAAAAACAAAGAAGCATGTCCAAGAGTCAGAGCTCCATACACATGCTCTTATACCAAGAAAAAAGGAAAAGTCTTACAATGGTATATTGGACAAATCCCAGAACAAGTTCATGATCATATATCCTCGATTCTTGATGTTACTGCTGATGGAAATTGTGGTTATAGAGTCATAGATCAAGCATTAGGTCTTCATGATGAAGAATGGGCTACGGTGAGAAAAACGTTGAAAGAAGAATTGATTACAAACAAGGAACATTACTTATCCTTATTTGAGGGGCAAGCAGCTGTTTATGATTCATGCATTTCTTCAGTTGATCATGAAGTAGGATCATGCAGATCGGATAAGTACTTTGAAAGCTACGTTGGTTGGGCAATGTGCAACGTGTATGGTGTTCCATTAACCATATTGTCTAAAATGTATGGATCTCAAACATTTCTCCCAAGTTTCAGAAAACCTTCTGTTTGGCCCCCTAATAATATATGGATGGGTTTGTGCGATGGGAATCATTTCGTTCATCTGATTATGAGAGTTACTTGTCCAATGCCTAGGGTGCCTAGGGTTTGGTATAAGTTTGCTACACAAGAAGCAAGTGAATGGGCTGTGAAATTTTCTCCTAGACTCACTTCATGGGTTGTCGAGGACAACAATCATTACCTGCCGAATCATATGGACTTAGATTAGTGATGTTATGGCCTTGATTGATTGTATATTTTGCCTTGAATGACAAGTCCATGGTTGTGTATTTTTCTTGATGGATTGTCGATGACAAGTCCTTGGTTGTGTATTTTTCTGAACTGTCATTATTGACTTTGATGGAATCTTTTGTAAAGGTGTTTTGAGAATGCTTCATGATAAACATTTGTAAGGTGTTTTGCAATGTTGTACTTTTTTTGGTTTGTCGATTGTTTATGATGTTAGGTTGAAAATGTCGGTCCAAATTATAGTTTATGCAGTGCTAAGACATAAAACATCAGCAGCCATGTTGCTCGTGGCATACACTAGCGTCATACTACTAGACGTTGTGTTCCAGAAGCCTGTAACATACTGGAACTCATTATGTCGCCCCCACGGATGTTGTATTATACTATCAACATCGGTAGAGTGGACTCTGTGCACAACGTCCCCAATATTGACGTTTAGGATTACGTATAACGTCAAATGTACTGACGTACTTAGAGACAGTGGTTACTTGTTACTGGAAGTCATAACATCAGTATTTCTGACGTTTAATTGCCACTTAAACGGCAAAGTAGCTGACGTTGTAAGAAACAGAGGCTAACAGCTTCTGACACTCACAACGTCCCTATATGACGTTTCATTGCAATACGGGCATCCATTTAGTTGACGTCAACACTCACTCCATACAAATTCAATGATGCATCCCAAACACAAACAAACTCAATACAAATTCAAACCTCATCCATAAAGACAAACATGATTCATAAAGAACATAAGCAAATCAAACTGAAATATGTTCCAAAAAGAAATCAAACGAAAACTGTTAGGAACATCTTGTTATGTTTTGATGATGGCCATACTAGCTGTTACAGCAAGCCTGAAATAAGTTAGAATTCTCTGTATAAGTGTTTACTTAGAGTCTGACATGTTGTATAAGTTGAGTCAGACAAGTATTGTACTAGTTGGTAGGACGGCAAAGCAAAAACAGATTTTCGGCAGAGTAAAGCCAGTCAAGTACCAGCAGAGAAGCAATGAAGACATTATGGTCTGACTTATAACCAAGGAAGTCTGTTATGACCTTGGATAAGTCTAAATTATGTTTCAAGTGATGAAACATAATGTTTAAATATGGTGTACACTAATCTCACCCAAATCAAGGATCATTGAAGTACAAGGATTCTCCTTAAACTGAAAGAATGAAGGAAACAGTGAATCGGCAAAGTAAACTGACTTTCGGCTGAGTGAAGACAAAGCAATAAAGGAAGATATAAGCGGCTGAGTCAGATGGATCACTTGACCGTTCGGAGAACAACTGAGTAAAATATACTCAATCAGATTATTGAAGTATGAAGAAGATACAGAAGATCAAGCATTAAATGCACAAGCAGGCTCAATCAAGGACGGATTCTCTGATAAACGTTTGAAGAAAAAATCCGATCACTGAAATCAAGGAGAATACAATTAAGGGGGAATCAAGAATAAAATCAAGGATTATTCTCTCCATTAATATAGCCAACGGACGGAAATTCAAATCAAAGATAATCAAGGCTATAAATAGAAGACATTGACAATACAAAAAAAACAACACAAGAAGAGAACGAAAAATCTGAGCAAAAACTCTGTCAAAATTGAAAGCCTTCTATCTGTGCAAAAAAGAAATATCCAGTGATCAACTAAAAACTGAGAGCTACAATTCAAACATCAATCATTGAGACTGATCAACAAGTTTGTGAATCCAATTCATATCACTCAAGCAACTGAATCAGAGCCATCTGAGAAGGAGTTGTGTTTATGATAACTGCTGAAGGATTTGATCTCAAGGAGCAGTGAAAGAGACTGAGTCACTGAAGCTGTTGCAGTTAAGGAGTGATAGTCTAGGAGATTGTGAAGCTTGTGAAGTCAAGGACAATCGTACTATTGTATCTGTGAGAACAATAGTGAATCCTTCAATCATCACATGAGAAGAGTGGATTAAGAGATTACACCACCCTGAACCACTATAAGCCTTGTGTCAATTTACTTTCAGCAATTTACTTTATTGCATTCATTTAATTACTTATATTATATCCTATAGATTGCCTAAACTACTTTGAAACAACATAGTAAGAAGGGACTTATCCGCTGCCCAAAAGCTTTTAAATACAAGAATTTTTTTTGAAACTCCACTATAGTCATTCACCCCCCCCCCCCCCTCTGACTATAGTTTTACCCTTCTCTGGGACCAACAATTGGTATCGGAGCAGTGTTCCTAGTATCAGAACATGTTCAGATCTAATTTCGGGTAACAAGGAGATCACATATTTTCAAAGTAGTTTTCAAATCTATGCTTTCTACTCATATACATAAATATCTCTTATCTGCACTTATGGATTCCTGAAACTTTATGTCAAAAGTACCTGTTTTCAATGTTAATAATTTTGATGAATATAAAATAAGAATGTTATCTCATCTTGCAAATGACTCAGCGAGAGATGCTTGGATGTAATTAATGATGGCCCAATCATGATCATGACCGTGATTGCCATAGAGCGAGATCAAGGAAAAGAAGTTGATAAACCCAAGAAAGATTGGACCAAGGATGACAGGAGAAGAGCAAATCTGGACTTTGTTGAAAAGATATGATCTTGAAGACCCTGGATAGCAACATGTTTATGAGAATCAAAGACTGCAAAACAGCAAAGGAAATGTGGGACAAGTCGGCAATCGATAAATGAAGGATCTCAAGGCGATTAAAGAAAACAAGTTATCTCAAGGCAAAACAAAATTTGAAAACTTCAAAATGAAGGTGGTGAATCCATTGATCAAATGGACAATGTGATTCTCAAGCATCATCGATGAACTACAACGGCTTGGACACACATATTCTCAAAAAGAAGTGTGCTTAAAGATCTTGAGAGGCTTACCTGAAAGATGGAAGATCATAACATCAGTAATCATAGGAACAACAAATCTTGCAAACACTGACGCCCTGACTCTGATGTCTCAACTAAAGGCTCATGAATTTGAGTTGAACGGCGAAGACATTGTACCAACAGAGGCATATATGGCCAGTGCACTGGTTGCACCCTAGCAAAGTCAAGCAGCTAATGCAAACAGCAAAGAGACACAGGAGCTGAAGGAACATGTAGCTTTATTAGTAAAACGTTTTGACAGGTTTAGAAAGAAGAAGATATTCAAGGAAGGATCATCAACAAACAAAAAGTCAAGCACAAGCAAAGACACCAAGAGAAAAGATGATGAATACAGATGCTTCAACTGCAATAAGAAAGGACACTTCAAGGCTGATTGCCCTGAAGAAAAAGAGTAACCTGAGGATAAGAAGAAGTACAAGACAACTGAAAAGAGAAAAAGCAAGAAGGCACTCAAAGTTGAATCGAGCAGTGAAAAGAATGAAGAATCATCTGAAAATGATTCTGATGATAAGAATGACAGAACAGACAATAAAAAGGCCTATCTATGTCTTATGGCCAAAGAATCAAATGAAACTGAGGTAACATCTAGTTCATGCTTATCATCTAGTGCATCCACATCTAACACTGCACAATCTTCTATTCTCCCCTTAAATTCAGCAAAGCTAATCCAAAATCTCATGAGTAAATTTGAACAAATTGAGCTGAATCATGAAATTCTGGAACAGGAGTGTGAGAATCTAAGAAAGGAAAATAAGAGACTAAAGAAAGAACTGGATAAAGCAAAAGTTGAACTAACTAGTAAGGAGACTTACTCAAATGATCAACAAGCAGCAGATGGTCATACATCTGGTGTTGACAGACCGGTTGAGAAAATCCCCCTACCAGTTAAGAACACCACTGCACCTTTAAATGCACCAGCTTACAAACCCTCAAAAAGATTTGGATCCGGATCTGGTCTTGGCTACAACAGTCAGGATGAGAATAGAAACAATGGACCAAAGTTCAGAAAAGGACAGACCATAATTTCAACCACTCATCCTGCACCGGTGAAGTCAAAACCCAGTGCAGTGAAACAGCAGACTAAACCATCAATCCAGTCAACCAAAAGCAAAGACTTTCTGAAAGGTAAAGGAAGACTTTATCCTTCAGAGGATGATTGAAATGTGGCACCTCCAAAATACAAGAAGAAACCATTCCATGACATGCATCATGTGTTTAAGAAAAATCAATCTAGGTATGTTCCTAGACACATGAAGCAACATAGGTTTCCCACTGCATATTGGAAAGTGAAGAAGGATGCAAATGCACCAAAAAGTAGAGAAAAGTATTAGGATACCTTCAGTAGAAATATCAGAAGCTATTCTGCCATGCCTTATACATATGAAGTTGATGACTTTAATTATCCAAAAAGAAGATCATTTGGATATACACTTGGAGTATGAGGCATGACTGCTAACAGGTATGGACCCAAACAGTGTTGGGTACCTAAACATAATTAATTTGTTTTGTAGGATGTCTAGTACATAGACAGTGGATGTTCCAGACACATGACAGGAAACAAGAGTTGGCTCACTATTTCAAAGTTTTTGATGGACTAAAGTCACTTTTGGAGGCAAAGAAAACCCTGGCAAGATTAAGGAGGAAGGCATAATGCTCAAGAACAATTTGAAGATACAAAATGTGGCATATGTCAAGGGACTAAAATTCAATCTGCTAAGCATTAGTCAATTCTGTGACAAAGGCTACAATGTACTCTTCAACAAGGAAGTATGCAAAGTGATTCACAAACAAACCAACATAGTGGTTCTTCCAGGAAGAAGAGAAGACAACATGTATGTGGTGGATTGGAGAACAACTAAAGCGAAAATGTTTACTTGTCAAAAATAAACAATCAACCAGCTGGATTTGGCATAGAAGATTAAATCACCTAAATTTCAAGACCATCAACACACTATCAAAGAACAAGTTAGTTGAAGGCCTGCCAGAGATCACATTCAAGAAGGAAAGTCTCTGTGATGCTTGTCAGAAAGGGAAACAAATCAAAAGCTCTTTCAAATCAAAGCCCTATCAATCAACAACAAGAATTCTACATCTTTTACATATGGACTTGTTTGGACCAGTCACACCAGTAAGTATAAGTGGTAAGAAATACACTCTAGTAGTGGTTGATGATTTCTCCAAATACACCTGGACTATATTCATGAACAAGAAGAAAGAGACACTCAAGAAACTGCCAGATTTGTTGAGAAGAATTCAAAATGAGAAAGAACTAAAGATTATCAAGATCAAATCAGATAGAGGCACAAAATTTTTAAATGAAGTAGTCAGAACTTATTGTGAAGAAAATGGAGTATTACATCAATTATCTGCAGCAGGAACTCCACAACAAAATGGTGTAGCAGAAAGAAGAAACATAACACTTAAAGAAGCAGTCAGAACAATGATTGCAGAAGCATGCCTACCAAAGAGGTTTTGGGCTGAAGCAGCAAACACAACATGCTATACTCAGAACAGATCAATCATCAACAAATATCATGGAAAGACTCCATATGAAATATGGAATGAAAGAAAACCTAATATCTCATATTTGCATATGTTTGGATCAAAATGTTTTGTTTTGAACAGGAATCAGTTACACACCTTTGATGAAAAAGATGATGAAGCAATCTTTATGGGATACTCAGACACCAGCAAAGCATTCAAAGTACTCAACAAAAGAACATTGGTGATTGAAGAATCAATACATGTAGTCTTTGATGAACCAAACACAAATGGTGAAAATCTTCAGGATCAAGAAGAAAAAGCAACACAAAGGGAAGTATATACAAGCACAACCATACCAGCTTCCATTCTGAATTATCATTTTGCAAATCAAGATGAGCCACATGTCAATACAACAGAAGAAGCACCAGAACTTGAAGCTCATGCACAGTCTGAAGGTGTAGAAGCACCAAGTGAAGAACAATTTCAACCTGACCTCAATTGGCTAAGAGATCATCCTGAAAATCAAGTCATTGGAGACATTCACACAGGGGTTAGAACCAGAAGACAACTGGAGCATATGCTAACATGATTTCTATCACAAGTGGAACCTAAGACAATAGATGATGCAATTCAAGATGCAGACTGGATTACAGCCATGCAAGAAGAACTAAATGAATTTGAAAGAAATAAAATGGGAACTTGTTGACAGACCTGACACAGCCAACATCATTGGAACAAAATGGGTATTCAGAAACAAGATGGATGAGCAAGGAACAGTTTGTCGTAAAATAAAGCAAGGCTAGTTGCAAAAGGTTACTCTCAAGCAGAAGGAATAGATTATGATGAAACATTTGCACCAGTAGCAAGACTGGAGGCAATCAGACTCTTTCTAGCTTTTGCTGCACACAAAGGCTTCAAAGTCTATCAAATGGATATCAAGAGTGCATTTCTGAATGGACTCTTGGAAGAAGAAGTATATGTGGAACAACCTCCTGGTTTTCAACTCAAAGGAAAGGAAGATAAAGTATACAAGCTCAAGAATGGCCTTTATGGACTCAAACAGGCACCCAGAGCCTGGTATGAAACACTATCACAATTTCTTATCAAGAATGGATTCAACAAGGGAACTATAGATAAGACTCTATTCAAATTAGAGGAAGGATCAAGTACATTACTAGTACAGATCTATGTTGATGACATTATCTTTGGATCATAGGATGAAAAGCTGTGTGAGAAATTTGCAAACCTAATGAAAAGCAAATTTCAGATGAGCATGATGGGAGAATTAAATTACTTTCTTGGCCTTCAAGTGAAACAAATGAAGGATGGTATTTTCATTAGTCAAGCCAAGTATACAAAAGACTTAATACACAAGTATAGTATGGACACAAGTGGCACATCAGATACACCAATGTGTGCAAGAGTCATTCTTGGAAAAGATGAAGCTGGAAAAGATGTTGATCAGAAAATGTAGAGAGGAATCATTGGATCCCTACTATATCTAACTGCAAGCAGACCTGACATAGCATTTGCAGTAGGAGTATGTGCAAGATTTCAAGCTCAACCAAAAGAATCACATCTTCTAGCAGCCAAAAGAATAATCAAATACCTGAAGAACACCATCAATGTTGGAATTTGGTATCCAAAAGATGGAGGATTTTTATTGATATCATATTCAGACTCTGACTATGCTAGATGCAAGATAGATAGAAAAAGCACTTCTGGAACATGCCAGATGCTAGGCACCAGGCTAGTTTCGTGGTTCAGTAAAAAGCAAAACTCCATATCAACATCAACAAATGTGAAGTAGAATATATAGCAAAGAGCAAAACGTGTGCACAAGTACTATGGATTAGACAACAACTAAGGGATTATGGGATGAAGGAGAAGACTATTCCAATCATGTGTGACAACACAAGTTCCATATCTATCACTGAAAATCCAGTGTTGCACTCAAGAACAAAGCATATTGATGTGAGACATCATTTCATCAGTGATCATGTTGAGAAAGGAGATGTAATTTTAAGATACATACCCACTGAAGAACAATTAGCTGACATCTTCACTAAACCACTCAGTCATGAAAGATTTAGCATGTTGAGAACTGAGTTGGGAATGATTGAAATCGACTAAGTATCAAAGAGCGGCTAACTGGAGTAATCAGCTAAGTGACCTAACCGGCTGATTAAACCTTTGCCATTACAGGAGATGTAGCAGGTAAGGAAGTGGTACTCAACGAAGTTAACTTAACTGATTGTTAGGAACAGTTAAATAAAGCAGCTCAGTGACAGATTCACTACACCGGCTAAGTGACTAGCCAAGGCACTCCACCGAAATGAAGACTGGAGTCATGGGCAAACTAAAGTGTGAACAAAATCAACATTTATACATGTGGAGAATAAGGAAGTTATGGAGGATTATACTGTGGAAAATTATACACGTGGAGATCAATTTACAATTATGGAGGTAACCATATTATTTTTTGAATTACAAACGCCTCGATTCCCGAGATCTATCATTACTTACCTCAATCCACTCCCCCACTTCACTCGAATATCGCGATTTACATACATAAAATCACGCCATTATGTCATAAAATCCTTCCATATTCAACCACGTTCACACTACACAAATCATCATATATAAACAACACTTAGAGTTTTTTTTAAATCTTTACGCTCACTTGCAAATTATAAACCCCTTCTCTTCCCTTGAAAGATTGAAACTTTTCTAAATATCACTCACATTCAACAATGGCTTCATCCTCTACAATATCTCCCACAGAAAGATTCTATGAAAAATCGATCATCACTGGATCGTTTTTCAAACCTGAACCCTATCTTTCCTTCTGTGATAATGATGCACAAGCTCAACGCTTGGTTGATTGCTGCTCAAATCTGGGGTTAATGACCTTCCTAAACCCCCAATCAACGGAATTTGCTATGAAAATCTGATTGCATTCTGGAAATGCAAAGTTTGTGCATAGCACAAAGAACACTGATATCGACTGCATAAAAAGTTCAATCTTTGGGAAAGAAGTAGCCATTAAGCCTGGCCTTCTCAATAGATTCCTAAACCTATCTATGATAGGTCCGGCTAATGTAAAGTTTGTAAAGATTGACATCAAAAGAATCTGGACTGAAATAGCCAAGAACCCCAAGAAAAACAGCAAAACCTACAACCTCCCTAGATCAGCACTCAAACTCCCTTTTGCTGAATTCGCACCGGTCATCACTAAGAACATCGAAGGCAGAAAAGGGTCGATGGAAAACTTGACCGAGTTAAGAGTCAAGCTAATGGCAATCATCTACGAAGGTACTAAATTTGACTGAGCAACATTCGTATTCAATAGGCTGAAAGACTAGATTCAAAAGGAAATTGATCTGTCAATCACGGCACCAAGCAAGGGTTTGCGCAAGAAAGGTGATTTATGGGAGAGGAAATCATATGGGTTCCCTCTTCCACACCTGTTTGACGCATTGAAAGTGAAACCCACAAATCTGCAGGCTCCACACAAGTCCAATGTAATGTTTACCTACATCAAGGCATCTATGAAACCCAAACCCACTGCCGGGAGAAAGCAGTATCACAGCAGGCAAAACCTGAAGGCTGCTTTAAGGAGTGATGCAACCTCCCTAAACCACAAGATTGAAGCCCTCATTAGTCACATCAAGATACAAGATGAGGTTATGAAAAAACAAGGAAACTTGCTTTGCAACTTACAACATCGCATTCCCTACCATGTCCAAACCAACCTTGAGTTTCATGCTGAGAAGATTGACAACAATCTCAAACCTCTGGTGGACACTCTAAATGCCCACACTCATCAAATTCAACACCTGGATGAGGTTATGGAATTTTCTGGTCAGCAACTTGACACTCTGATAAACATCAATACGGCCAACAACAAGATACTGGAGAAAAGGTATGGTCCTCTCCCTGAATTTGAAGCAATAAATGCAAATCTTGAAGCACGTTTTGGTGCTGCCAAAAAAAGGGAAGGAAGCTCAAAGCCTGAGAGCTCCAGTGGAAAGAAGGCAAGCCCAACTGATAAGGGCAAGGGCATCAAAGGCAAAGGCATCAGGTTTGAAGAAAAGAAGGAGTAGCTTTTCTTTCTTAACTGAATTAATTGAATTCTATTTGCCTTTGTTTTTGAATAAAAAGATGCAATATCTTATTGCCCTTAAATGGATGAATAAAACTCCTATTTCAATGTTTACTGTGAAAACTTTTGGCATACTTATGTTCAGGCTTATGAGGGTTTTGGCATCATCAAAAAGGGGGAAATTGTTAGGAACATCTTGTTATGTTTTGATGATGGCCATACTAGCTGTTACATCAAGCCTGAAATAAGTTAGAATTCTCTATATAAGTCTTTACTTAGAGTCTGACATGTTGTATAAGTTGAGTCAGACAAGTATTGTACTAGTTGGTAGGACGGCAAAGCAAAAACAGATTTTCGGCAGAGTAAAGCCAGTCAAGTACCAGCAGAGAAGCAATGAAGACATTATGGTCGACTTATAACCAAGGAAGTCCAGATGACCTTGGATAAGTCTAAATTATGTTTCAAGTGATGAAACTTAATGTTTAAATATGGTGTACACTGATCTCACCCAAATCAAGGATCAGTGAAGTACATGGATTCTCCTTAAACTGAAAGAATGAAGGAAACAGTGTATCGGCAAAGTAAACTGACTTTCGGCTGAGTGAAGACAAAGCAGTAAAGGAAGATATAAGCGGCTGAGTTAGATGGATCACTTGACCGTTCGGAGAACAGCTGAGTAAAATTTACTCAATCAGATTATTGAAGTATGAAGAAGATACAAAAGATCAAGCATTAAATGCACAATCAATAAAGGCTCAATCAAGGATGGATTCTCCGATAAACGTTTGAAGAAAAAAATCCGATCACTGAAATCAAGGAGAATACAATTAAGGGGGAATCAAGAATAAAATCAAGGATTATTCTCTCCATTAATATAGCCAACGGACAGAAATTCAAATCAAGGATAATCAAGGCTATAAATAGAAGGCATTGACAAGACAAAAAAAACAACACAAGAAGAGAACGAAAAATCTAAGCAAAAACTCTGTCAAAATTGAAAGCCTTCTATCTGTGCAAAAAAGAAATATCAGTGATCAACTCAAAACTGAGAGCTACAATTCAAACATCAAGCATTGAGACTGATCAACAAGTTTGTGAATCCAATTCATATCAATCAAGCAAATGAATCAGAGCCATCTGAGAAGGAGTTGTGTTTGTGATAGCTGCTGAAGGATTTGATCCCAAGGAGCAGTGAAAGAGACTGAGTCACTGAAGCTGTTGCATTCAAGGAGTGATAGTCTAGTAGATTGTGAAGCTTGTGAAGTCAAAGACAATCGTACTATTGTATCTGTGAAAACAATAGTGAATCCTCCAATCATCACATGAGAAGAGTGGATTAAGGGATTACACCACCCTGAACCACTATAAGCCTTGTGTCAATTTACTTTCAGCAATTTACTTTATTGCATTCATTTAAATACTTATATTATATCCTATATATGTGATTGCCTAACTACTTTGAAACAACATAGTAAGAAGGGACTTATCCGTTGCCCAAAAGCTTTTAAATACAAGAAAAGTTTTTGAAACTCCACTATAGTCATTCACCCCCCCCCCCCCTCTGACTATAGTTTTACCCTTCTCTGGGACCAACAAAAACAGAAATCAAATGAAAACTGTAACAGTTTAAGTACTTCATCAGACATTCACTTTTTTTTCTTCGATGCCGATGCCCTTGAACGTTTGGATGCTCTTCCTTCTATCCCTTGTTCTCCTATATCTACGTTCACCTTCTTCTTTTTCTCCGATGCCTTTAAACGTGTGGCTGGTAGTCCTTCTGGCTCATCTTCATCTGGCCCTTGTTCTTCTACCTCTACGTTCACCTTCTTATTTTTCTTTGATGCCCTTGAACGTTTGGCTGGTAGTCCTTCTGGCTCATCTTCATCCGACCCTTGTTCTTCTACCTCCACGTTTACCGGAACATCCAAGCTACATACTCTGGTTACCAAGAACTCGTATGCCATCCCCAATACCTTCACCATATCTTTCTTATTCTTCTTCGAATTATTTTGCATGGCATCATCTATTACGCTTATAACCTTCATCTTGCTTTCTTCATCCTATATGGAAATTCCAAAAGATTCAAAATATGTATCTACTCAATGGAAAGCACAACAACAAATTGGTAAACACAATTATTCATACCTCCCTCGAATATCGCTTATGTTTGCTCACACACGACAGTCGACACACGGCAATTGATCGATACCACGTCATGTATTCAATAGTGGTTTCCCACTCAAATTTAGCCTTTCACATCATTTTACTGTTGTGCACCGGATGATTAAGATAATTATGGAAGGCATCGCTATCCGTGTGTGGCGATAACATTTTCTTTCGAACTCCCGCTTCTTTTTGTTGGAGGGATTGGGTCTTGTGGTACGGATTGGACATGACCGAATTGACGGACGACGCATTTGGGGTGATAAGGCTCAACTATGTCTAGTGTCCTTATACACCCGTAATACCAACATATGTCGTCATCGGACAATGTTCTGTCTTTTTCATATGCAATCCACACAACCTGCAACAATGAAAAGTGTTATAGGCATAACTCAACAAGATTGAACATTAACATCCAACAAACCGACTTACATCTCGCGCCTTCATCAAGTCCAAATCCTCTCTCAAATGCCGTAGTTCAGTCACCGCAATTGCATTCTTCATTCCGTCAATAGGTTTCCACTTTATCGACAGAGGCATCTCTTCTTCCTTGTAAGCATTGTTTCTGGGGGCGTAATTTTGGAAAATGTTCATAAATCCATACCTACATACAAATTCTCAAAAAGGTGTCAAATTGTTCACGAAAACCATCAAAACCCAACGAAATTAAAATATACGATTATACCTCCAATAGTGTAAGGTAACCGGACACTCCCGCAACTGTCATCATACTTGCATGTGAATGTTGCCGGTACAAATGCACAAGCGCCGCAACACCCCAAGCCCACTGAAGCACTGAATCCAAATCACTCAAAAAATGAAGATACGCTACACGTATCTTGTATCCAGACCAGTCTTGGAAAAGGGTACACCCCAACAAATACAAGAGATACCTTCGTACAGATTGATCAACTGTGATTCCATTTCGTCCACTCTTACCCGTAAGATTGTTTTTCAGCTAACTTCTTGACACCCTTAACCCACCATAATGGTTAAACTCAATACTCACTAACTCTCGAATCAATACCGATAAGATCACGCACAAAGCGTATCGGGTTGACATCTTTCGGAAGCTCGTAGTACAGTGCCTTTCCACAAACCGGTAACCCCATGATAGAACGGACATCGTCGAGTGTGATAGTCATCTCACCAAACGGTAAGTGGAAGGTGGTTGTTTTTGGTTGCCACCTCTCAATAAATGCATAAATGAGAACTCGATTGGTTTGCAAGTAAGAATTTTTTATCAAGGTGTACAACGGATTGGCCTTCACCCTTGTCTGAAATTCCTCGCTTTCGTACTCGACCTTCTAAGACTTGATTGAAGTTGTGTATTGCTTACAGCCTATGACACCCCAATCCTGTACAAATAAACGAATGAAATGTCAAGGATATATAAAAACAAAACCTAGCTAAAATTATACAACAATTACTAAAGGCGGAATATACCTGCTTCATCTTCACCAAACCATATCCAACATGTTTCTCCCAATCCTCAACAATACAAAGAGTGTCTACCTCCACATCACTACCACTCGCCACTATCATCAACATCATGTGAGGCCTCACCGCCTCTGTTGTTGCCCCGCCACTCCCAGATGCTCCTGCTGTCGCCCTTGCACTCTCGCTTTGAGTTGCTTCACCTGTCTCTTGGCCAATATTTGATGCTTGGGGTGGCTCATTGACTACCTGCTGAACTTGTCCAACAATTGGGGTTTGGGATGCCTGAGCTGTCACGTCATCAACTTGTCCCATATTTGAGGCAGAAGGTATCTCAGATAACTCAACAATTGTTTCTAAAGACGTATACCTAGCCTCATCTGCATCTCTTCCGTCAGCTCCCTCAACTACCCCTGGAACCACAACTGGTTCCTCAACTAACTTTGGAACCATAGGCTCTCCATCTGCATTTGCAACAGTAATAGTTGGCAATCCCTCTTCCACCTTCTTGAATTGCTTCTAATGACTCTACAATTGCACCAGTGTCAATTGCTCCTTCCACATGTACATCTACCTGCTCACTAGTTTCAATTGTTCCTTCTAAGTTCTGAGAAATTCTCCGATTCCTTTTATATGCCACACCAATTGGTCTCAAACCCCCTACAACAGGTGCATTACTTGGCGGAATCGGTGGATCCTTAAGCACTTGATCCACTTCAATATCTTTCGGTACATCCCATGTTTGTTCGTTTGCAGCACTAGATCTCGTCCTAACCATGATTCCCTAAACAAAAAACAAGACATACCATTCAGAAAACATAAACAAGTTTGTAAAACAAATTTAGCTGAAACGTTCCCAAATGGAACGCTAAACTGTAAAAGAAGAGTCAATATACCTGACGTTTTTAGCTTCAGTCACATAATTAATTATGCTATTGGAAACGCTACCTAAACTGACGTTGGGATTAGTATAAGGCGTCAACACGTCTGCCGTTTTAACTATACACACAATATTGATTCTGTTGTTTCAAACGCTACTCACACTGACGTTGGGGTTACAATTAGATGTCAAAACCTCCGACGTTTATGAAGATGCGGGAAATCTATCCAAAATAAAGAACGGCAGACTCACTGACGTTTGGTTCTCAACGTAACGTCAGACCTACTGACGTTATAGGCAATCCCAACTCCATCTTCCCCAAACGAACTCGCCGGAAAAGAAAAACGCAAACAACCCGAATTTCGTACACATACAACCCTAATGAAAGCAAAATGAAGGAAAATCGATATAAATTCATCACTTACGTGTTTTGGTTCAAAGATTGACTCTTGTTCCCTTCAATGTCCCCTCCAACCGAGCTTGTTGCGAAATTCCGGTGGTTCTCCGGTGTTGCCGCCGGCGAACTGAACTTCTTGGATGTTTTTGAAATAAAAAAATAAGAGGGAAATTGAAAAGAAATAGGTGGGTAGTTTATGGGGTCGTTTATAAATTAATAATGATTAAATTGTGTTAAGGATTGGTAGTTAGTGTTTTTTAATTCTACAAAATTAAAGGACTAAAGTGTATATTAATTCAAAGTTATATTATTTTTGTGGTGCAAGTAGTGACTAGGTGGTGTAAATAAGTAATTGGAAAATAATAAAATAAAGGATGCCGATAGTAAAAACCGAATGCCGATAGAAGCCGTCAAAAGATAAAGTGTTTGATAAATGAATCATATGTTAGGCGTTTCGATTCACCGATCACCCTTCAACTGTAATTCATAACAACAAACGTGACACACCGTCGAACTTCTTAGCTAGAATAACAAAATCACATGTTACTTATCTCGATTCGTCAATAGAGGCTTAACATGTACAAATTATTAATATCGATCTAACAACGCGCTTAAGATAATATCAGTATTGAAGAAGATCATATATAGTTATTACACCACAACACTATTACGATATTGCTATTTATACATATTATTACACCACATAAACATGCAAATAATATTCCACACTCACAACCTCAATTTTATTGGTTTGATTTTACAAATTTTTGTTCACCTCTCTAAATCTGATGCTCAAAACGAAAACGCTTTGTTATACAGTTACTGTATACTATCTTTTCCCGCCAAAGCTTTCATTTTCCAGTTGTTAGGTCGTTGCTCCGGTGCTATCTCCGGCACGGCCGGTTCTGTCGGAATGGACAACTGTACGCACGACAAAGAACTCACTGGTTTTTTGATTAAATATTATACGGACCAACTTCGGTCAATAATTCTCTCTCCCGATCCTCGCCTTCACTATCCGCTCTATGTTGAGTATGTACCTAGTTCATTCTGCCCTGATTTTTACTAATACATTGTGGATGATCTTCATCGCTTGTTTGTTTATTTCTTTTGGAAAAAGATTTGCAGAGTTATTGGACGACAACCCGCCTCTGGCTCACTTAGTTTTTTCCAATCCCAGTGAATATTTAATCATTTTTGATGAAGCTGCCCTCTGGGCTCAGGTATAATGTGGAGTAAATTGCCTTAGGTATATAGTTAGTTATTATGAGTATTTTGTTAATGGGATCTTGGTTGTTGTTGTAGAAAGTGATATTTGATGATTTGAAGAATTGGCCGGATGCAAGTGTGAAGGGATTCGTGCATGTGCGGATTGATGTCACTGGTTCTCCTCTTGAATGCCCCGGTTGGTCTCTCGTTACTTTAATTTGTGATATATCCTGTTTATTTCCCCACTGATTCTTGAAATGTTATAGAGACTTTTCCGAGTATTGGTCGAGTTAGAGTGAAGCACCGGGACATTCTTCTCACACTTAAAGGCACTGTAATTCGGTCTGGAACCGTTAAGATGATTGAAGGGGAGAAGACATATGAGTGTCGGACATGTAAACACAGGTACAATGCTCATATTTTTATCCACTTTTCATTTCTTAATGCTCTGGAATCTGGATCCATCCCTCTTAATATGGGTAGTTTACTATCCATGAGGTTTGAACAGTAGATGGAAATTCAGTGAATTCTGTTGGGAGCTATCAGATTTTTATAAATCCAAACCGAAATGATGTATACACAGTAGGTGGCTAAAGATTTATTCTGGTATGTGATTGCATACTTAGATTCGCGGGCAACTGAAGTTTTACGATTGAGTTAGTTGATAGACAAGGTTAGCAACTTTAATGGGGATCTACTAAAAAGGGTGCCATGATGTGCAGGTTCAAAGTTTATCCAGAGGTGGAAAATCGAAATTCTGTACCTAAACCCACCAATTGTCCCTCAAAGGTTTGTTTTGGAATCCATCTAATTGAGACTTTACACAATTAGCTATTGCACTGGCAATTGGAAAGAACACATGTTTTTCTGCTCTAGTTTATCTTGTGCATCGCTTTCTTTTGTTTTTGGTAGTATGGAACAGTGCGAGTATTTTTGTTCTTCCATGCTTGGGAAGGAATAATATGTTGAATCACTATTTCCTTATATTGCAAAGATTTGATATTGTCATAAATTATGCTGCCAATACGGTTGAACGATTCCATTACTCATCTTCTCCTGCAACAGACCCGCAAGGTTTGTGATGGCACTCGCTTTAATCTTATAGAAGACAACAAGATATGTCATGATTATCAAGAGATCAAAATCCAAGAGAGCACTCAAGTATTAGGTGTTGGGGCTATTCCTCGTTCGATTCCTGCGATTTTGATGGATGATCTAGTTGATGTGGTGAAAGCTGGAGGTACTGCATTTTAATCATAATTTTGAATTCCCTCACTTTTTGTTGATTCCTTGTAAATGTTTGCACAGTTCTACAGTGCCAGGAGAGTCATTCTGGCTTATGTCTCGGAAGATTGAGATTAATAATTATATACAGTAGAATTAGGGGCATTATTCAAGTTTATACTTTCTAGCTGAGCTTTCCCGTGTTGGAGCTCTGCTTGAATGACATTCTTGCTTGTCTGAGCCAAGCCAAGCCCAAGCCCAAGCTCAAGTTGCCTGGAACAACTAATCTTCTTACCGATGTATTATAACTGCATGTCTGACTTGCTATTGAGGTTTTTTTATGTCACTATTCGTAATTTTGATTCCAGATGACGTGATTGTTACTGGGGTCCTTACTGCAAGGTGGTCGTCAGAAATAAAAGATGTGCGCTGTGACCTTGATCCTGTTTTAGTTGCAAATCATGTAAGGTAAGTACATTTTAAGTTTCCATTTTTCTTTTTTTAAAAGCTTACCGCATGTAAGGTAATTGATTGTAACCTTGACACCGTCTCCTAGCGTTTATTAGTCTTATCTAGTAGATTGGTCTATCCAAAGAGTTTATAAGTGTTAGGAGTCTTTTGTGGTTTATTTATTATGTCTATCTTATGCATCTCTTTTCCTATATAAAACAAAAAGAGAAGAGAAGGGATTAGCAAGTTATGGGATCCTATGTTTCAGTTAAATATTTATTTCTAACATTTTTGGAGTACCAACTGGAGTTTTCAGGTTAAAACGCTTACTACAAACAGTATGTATTTTTTTTTGTGCAAGCAACATATACAAACTTCGATTCCTTATATTTATTTACAGGAGAATGAATGAACTTCCGTCGGAGATAGACATCCCAGATGAAATGGTGATGAAATTCCAGCAATTCTGGTCTGCTTTTGCTAATAACCCGTTAAAAGGTAATCTTCTTGTATTATGTAAAAGGAGTGACTTCATTTCATGATCTTAAGTAAAAACATCCATATCCTCTCTGATATATGTTCAAAGTATTAAGCATCGTTGCTATGTGCATCATGAAACGTACCAGGTAGGAATGCCATTCTCGCGCATCTGTCCTCAGGTCTTTGGGCTCTTCACTGTTAAGCTGGCAGGTATCTTCATCATTGCATGGGCTTCTGTCCATTCACCAGGAGTGCAGTTAATACAGTATGAATGGCTAATACTTTATATTCCCTAAAGAGCTTACTTGTTGGTTGATGATTTCATCTGTGATGCAGTTGCACTTACACTTATTGGTGGTGTCCAACATGTTGATGTTAGCGGGACTAAAGTCCGTGGAGAATCTCATCTGCTTCTTGTTGGTGACCCTGGTAAATTACATGCGGAAACTGGTCTTTAGCTTGTTCCTTGTAGGCTTGTGGACTACATTTTTCGAACCAATCATCCTTTTCCTTATTTTGAACTTCCAGGGACCGGAAAATCTCAATTTTTGAAGTTCGCTGCAAAATTGAGTAACAGATCTGTAATTACAACTGGGTTGGGTAGTACGAGTGCTGGATTGACAGTTACGGCAGTAAAGGATGGCGGTACAAGTCCTTATCCCACAATTTCTCTCGCACACAGATACGCCATACATAAACAAGCCTAACCGAGATATAATATTACTATGATACATATGCTCGTTAATTGTCTTCCCTAGATGTTTGTTGGTCTATTCTTGTTTAAGTGCATGAAAATGTCAGGTGAATGGATGTTAGAAGCCGGTGCACTTGTACTGGCAGATGGTGGCCTTTGTTGCATAGATGAATTTGATAGGTAAGAAGAAGTGTCACTGTGCAAATGCATTTCACTTCATGGTGCAATTAGGTACATCAAAAGGCTTTGCTTAGTTGATAACTGTGGAGCTTTATCCTTGATAGACACAAGTTTTCGAGAAAATTGAATCCACATCAGAAGAGATTCACTGTTTAGGTCAAAATGTTAGTCATATTTGCTCCATCCCCGATATACATCTGATGCTTTTCCTAGAAAATTGCATATTGTTTGGCGAAAGTCAGCTGACGTAAAATTGAGAACCTAAAGGAAGAAACCTCATTGCATGCCTTCTTATGAGAAGGCATTCCATTAGATGGATTTTCATAGCACTATTGATTCAGAAGCAAAGTAAATGTTTTCATGTCACATGTGATGCGTTTGCCTGCACATAAAGATTGTCTAACAGAACTATTAATGCTTTGACAGCATGAGAGGACATGACAGATCAACTATTCACGAGGCAATGGAGCAGCAGACTATAAGTGTCGCCAAGGTAGATTTTAGCCGCATGTGCATACTTGTTTTTTCTTTCATGTGATAAATCATGTGTTTGTCAAGGGCATTGATTCATTTTCGTACATTTATGCCACTTTTTGACTGAAAGAGTCTGCTCAAGAAATTGAAATTTCATATTTAGTGTGCAATATTCCTATTTTAGCATGGATATCAGACAGTGACTGAAAAAAGCCCATTGATTAATAGGCTGGTCTTGTAACAACTCTCACTACAAGGACAACTGTTTTCGGTGCAACAAATCCAAAGGGACAATATGATCCTGAAGAATGTATCCTCTTTTTTCTTTTTTTTTTTGCTTTTCTGTTTATTAGCAATGCATACTCACAATTCTTCTTCCACAGAGGCACAATCAACGGATTATGGTAGTAGTAGTGGTAGTAGGTAGTATTTCCATTTGTATTGGACATGTTTTCCGCTTCTGCATTGTTGTACAATTGAAATTTCTTAAGCATAAACTAGCTCTTTCTGTGAACACAACGCTCTCTGGACCTTTGCTGAGCAGATTTGATATAGTATTGGTCCTTTTAGACACAAAGAACCCGGATTGGGACGCAGTTGTTTCCAGTCACATTCTTGGCCAGGTAGGTAATGCTTTATGGGATGACCATTAGTGTCGTAAAATCGAGTCAACTTAATTGTTTTTTTCCTGTGAACTGCCAGGCAGAAGAGGAAAAGAGTGAAGATACTGAAGATCTGTACCGCATCTGGCCTCTTCCCATGCTTCGCAGGTAGCATTTTCTTGGGGGCCAATGTAGTATAGTTTGAAAAGTTTCTTCTTTTCTCTATTATGCAGTTTAGAACATTCTCAAAATCATATTCTGCAGCAGTATAAATAATGTGGTCTGAAGATTTAGACGATTGACAGGTATATTTACTATGTGAAGCAAAATTTCCGACCAGTCCTTTCAAAGGATGCTGAGCAAGTAATATCAAGCTATTACCAACTTCAACGAAGATCTTCAACTCACAATGCAGGTGGTTTTTGTTATGCAATCTTTGCCGAGAATCTGATTTCTAAATTGTTATTTTTTACCGACTTTACCACCTCTTCGTTGTCAGCAAGGACAACTGTACGCATGCTGGAGAGTTTGATACGACTTGCTCAAGGTACAAGATTTCATCATTATAATATGCTAATTACAGAGTTACATTTGATGATGATGATGCATGAATGCAGCTCATGCGAGGCTGATGTTCAGAAACGAGGTAACACGTTTGGATGCTATCACTGCGATATTGTGCATTGAAGCATCCATGACTACCTCTGCTATAGTGGATAGCGTAGGGAACGCTTTGCACTCCAACTTTGCAGACAATCCAGATCAAGAGTGTATCCTACCATACAATAGCATCATTTCTTATTTTCTGCATTATCATCGATGTCTGTCTATTTGTATTTCTTGATAACTAACAGATAAGAAGCAAGAACGGCTGATTCTCGGGAAGCTGGAGATAGTGGAAGAGATTCAAAACAAGGATATCAGCTAGCTACCAATGATTGATTCTCACAATCATCATTTAGAAAGTTAATTATATCATGTAAATCGACTTGATACAAATATTGTACCTTAATTCCCCCCCCCCCTTCATTACAGTAATATCTGCAAATTCATCATTCAATTACACTAATTTCTGCAAATGTGCATTCTGAAACAAATTGAGCTCAAAAAAGCAAAATGCGAGCTCAAAATCAATCATTTTCTTTAGAACAAATTGCTGCATTTTGCTACCAAAAGTCAGCTCTATCAAATGGAGTAAAAGAACAAAACTTTATTCCCTACCTAAAATGGAAGATTGAAATCAATAGAGCCCTAAAAATTTCCACCAGAAAACGCCAACACCTCCCTAGATCAATGCATTGATAACCGCCATCACAAATCCGAATTTGAAGATATCCGGTAGATCAATGTAACCAGCTGTTGCAATACAACAAAAACAAAACAATCAGTAATTCGTCTGCAAAACACATTGAGAGTGCCGTAAAATTACAATTAAACAACTTCAAATACATAGACTCACCTCCAAAGTAAACTGCAGCTTGCCCACTGCTATAATGTGTCAAAGCACCAAATAAATTCGTATTATACGCCAAAGCAAGTGCTGCCAAAACACCGGGTACCCCAGATGCGATGTGCATGGCAAGAAACGCGGAATACAAAGCTCCTACATGGCCTGTCTGACTAGCGAATAAGTAGTGGATCAAGAAGTAAGAAGCTTGAAGAACAACGAATGCAGCAGGCCACCTCAATGATAGAGACTGAAGAGATTTGGCTACACAGCTGGACATCCAGTTTACAATGCCGAGATTTGTCAATTGACTCGCCATACCAACAAGAACAGCAAACCAAGCCAAAGTATCCCATGCTGACTTTTCACTTAAGCAGTCATCCCAATTAAGAACTCCCAATAAAAGCAATATGGATAAACCAAGCATGGCAGCAACAACACTTGGAATACCAAGAGCATCCCTGTGTACACGAGTATGCAGGATTAAAATGCAAAGAAAGGGATGAACAGAACAAAGAAAGTAGAAACAATCTATGAAACTTGTGAGTGCATTCATACGAATTATGGAACTTTGTGTCACATGAAATCAACATTGTTCTTTGCAGAATTCATGAACAACAGTGATTTCTTTGCTATTATTGTGAAATTGACATTACTTATCAGAAACAAACGACATGTATTAGCGTCATAGCCAAAATGTGAAAACAAACAGTATATCAAACCGAAGGATACCTACCCAAAAACCCATTAAGATACTGCAAGAAGCATTGTGCTAACCATCACCCATTCATTCTTTGTGACAGGACCCATCAGTTCTAGCTTCTTTGCTGCCATTATAGGTGCCTCTGGAGTATCCTTGATCTCGGGAGGATATAGTTTGTACAAGATAAAAGGGGTAGCAATAAGACAAACAATTGCTGGTACACAAGCAGCTTTGAACCAAGAAACCCATGGGCTTGCAATTACCACCCCAAGTTCCTCAGCTAGTTTTAGGCAAAGTAGATTTTGAGCTGCAGCGGTTAGGAAAAGGGCACTAGAGTTACCAGCAGACTGTCACACAGCACAACAAACATCAACCACATAAACATAATCTATGATTCACAATCACAAACATAAGTAATAAACTACAATCTTACTTATCAACATATGACAGAGCCCCCTCTCTCAGGTACAGTGTTTAATTCAAGAAAAGACAACCAAACTAGTAAATGGTAGCACAATTCTAAAACAGGCAGTCAGCTAAAACAATACTTCCTGTTGCAAATAAAATATGCACTACATTGTGTCATAACACCTCTGTAGACCACAACTTTGTGGTATTACACGCTTGTGGACAATTGATCAATCGGCTCCACCATTGATCAATAGGCTCCATCATGATCAATGGTCGGTCTAGTGGCACGGTCTTTTTCGTTCTGGTAATCACCATGTAATAAGCAAGAACAGAAAATGCATATAGCCATAAAGATCATAACTTTACTAAAGAACAGAATGTCCATACCTGGAACTGTGATTGAACCAAATAAGATCCTAGTTTCTTAGCAGAGGGATGGCCAGGCTCACTCCCAGCTGAAAGGGACAAGGACTTAATGATCGGCAAGAAAACCCCACCAGCTCTAGCCGTAGTACTAGGCATTGCCGGAGCAATCAGTGCCTCACTAAAAGTCAATCCATAAGACAATCCTAAAGTACTCTTCCCCAACCACTTGACGAAATATGTAGCAATTCGATCGCCCAAACCCGTCTTCACAAAGCCACGAGCAAAAAAGAAAGAAATGACGATCAACCAAATAACATCATTAGTGAACGTCGTAAAAGGGAGAGTTCTGGTAAGAATTGAGGTGGTCAAGCCAAGAAACGCCCAGGCGCCGACTGGTAATGGACCGAGGACAAGTCCAGCAATGGTGGAGAGGAAAATCGAGAGAAGCTGCCATGCTTGTAAGGTCACTTCGACTGGTTTCGGTACTAAAAAACGGACAATCAAGCCAATGGATACTGAAACAATCAACGGGATGACTTTAGCACCTTGTGGGGTTACGTGTTTGGATTCAGGTATTGGCTCGGCAGGCGAGGAAGAAGCACGAAGTGTAGATTTTGATGGGGTTTTAGAAGAAACCAATAAAGGAGAGAAAAGACACAACTTTGAGGATTTGGGATTGGGTAAAGAAGGAAGAAAATGCTGTTTAACAGGGTAGACGGGCCGGAGAGAGCTGCAAACAGGGGATATGGATGATCGTACACCACCACGGTGGTGGAGGGAGATCCTAGAGGAGAAGGATACACTAGTGTGATATGTCTAAATAGCGCCGCTACCTATGACCCCGAAAACAGCCTATCTAGCCATCAGGTTGGATTAGGCTCGCGGTCATAGTGTCTGCGACGTCAATTAATTAAGGTCGCGGCATTCAGATCCTTGCCAAGAGCATTTAAACCTTTAAGGTCACTAGAAGGCTCAGGGGGCCGACCTGCGACCTTAAACACCGCACGAGCCCAAGAAGGAAACAACAGAAGGGAAGGCTGAGACGGGACAAATAGTAGGCGACCTGGGGGACAGCGATCTTAGCGACAACGCAAGACGCGCCGCCTAGATATTTAGTCTACTTGTCTAAGATATTTTGCATACATGTATTTGCTTAAGCCCTAAGCTTCCATCCTCTCTATAAAAGGAGGGCTTGTGTACTAAGAAGGATATATGCTAATAAGAAAAGAGAACTAAACTCTGCAAAAACTTTCACTCTCAGGCATTCATACACGCCACCACGTCGCCGCCGAGCACCACCGGCCATAATCACTATAAACACACTCAAATAAGCCAGCTATCCATCATACAAACAATCGCCACCACCGTGATAATAATCGCTTTATCATGGTGGTGGTGGTAACTATCGTGAATAAGAGAGGACGGCTCTCCATGAAAACTGCAAGAATCTCAAGCATTTGATCTCTCAAATTTGTGTGATCGGCAAACGAGGTTAGAGGGTGGAGTTGTCGGAAATAATTTGAAGAGGAGGAAGCGAAACTACAAAGACCACAGAGAGCTTAACGCTTTGTTTGTTTGTTATATGCTCTACTTTGTTCTCTATGTTCTTGCTTCAAGATCCAATCGCCAAAGTGTAAAGTAATGGAACATGGTGTTATTTAATATGTAAACAAATATTGAGCTCAACCCAAAAGGGTTTATACTCTTTGTCTAAAACTTTGGGTAGTGATATATCCGCTCCCTAATGTTCACCTCAAGTAGACGTGGCCGGTTCCGGGCCGGTTCCGTGCCTCTGGATGGACCCGCAGGTTCCGGGTCTAAAATGGAACAGGAACCGCCGGTTTCAATTTCTAGCCGGTTCCGTCGGGTCTCGAGAACCGGCGGGTTTGGCGGTTCCCTGGACCGGTTTCGGGTCTAGGCGGTTTCCGGGTCCAGGCGGTTCAGATCACGGTTCCAAAAAAATCAATATTTTTTTTAGAAAATTTGACAGAATCTTTCATTTTTATCATACTCTGGGGTTCGATTTTTTTTTACTTTATAGTCTTATCTATTCCGATAAAAAGCGCCTTAGTTTAGTTCGGTAGAACGTGGGTCTCCAAACCCGATGTCGTAGGTTCAAATCCTATAGAGCGCGCTTTTTTTTCTTAGATAAAATTAGACTGAAAGGGATTCAACAACTTATCCAGCAAATAGGATTTGGGGATTTGACCCCTGTGGATTAAAGAGAGGAGGAGGCCAATACAATAAAAAATAAATTTTAATTAATCAAAGGTCTAACTGATCCCCGCTACTGTAACGTTAAAATTAATAATAAATTCTAATTGGTTAGTAAACTATATATAATATTTAATTTCATAACTATATTTAAAAAACACACTACATTGTATAATATTTAATTTCTTTTTATTTGAGTTGGGTATAATATTTAATTTCATAACTTATATTCTACATAATTTGTAAATAAATTAAAGCATAATGCGTAGTTTTCTAATTTTTTATTTTTTATGATTAATTTATAAGTAAATTAAATTTATATTTCATATAGTGATTACGATGATTTATAGTTATAATATTATGTATATAAGTTGATTTTATATCTTAATGAATCGAGGCAAAATGTATATAAAAGTTCAAATCATAAGCTGAAATATATTATAATGGTAGATAATATTATGATAATAGGAGAGTTGGAATAGAATTGTGGGTAAAAAATGATGAAATAAATATGTATTTATAGTGTGATGAGTGTGTGATATTTTAAAATTAAAAAAAATATTCAAAAATTTTGAAAAATATACGTTGGAAACCGAAAAAAAAATAAAAAAATAGAAAACCGTCGGTTCGGGTCCTCTGGGCCGGTTTGACCGCTGGTTTCTCGTCCGGTTCCTTGAACTGCCGGTTCCGGGCGGTCTCAACCGTGGAACCTAGAACCGGTTGGACCCGTGTACCCGCCGGTTCCGAGACTGCGGATATGTGTACCACCGGACCTCATGCTGGCCGGTTTGGAACCGGGAACCGCCGGTCGGAACCGCAAAAGTACCGAACCGCCAGGTCTATGCTCGGATGCCTCCTACCCGAGCCGCGGGAGTCACCTAAACACAACCTCTCGCACGGGATCCTGGCCGACCTGGAGGATGATGCTATGGCTCGTGGCCTAAGCTCGGGCTCAGAATCTTGGCCTTGAGTCTTCGAGAGGTTGTTGCCCTTAAGAGTGGGCAATTCCTGATGCTTTCGCCCGAGATCGACTTGGAGGAGGTCGAACAAAAGAACCCGGTAGAGTCTACCCAAGATCCGTCATCGATATGATGGCTCCGGCGGAGAGAAGAAATGTTCTTGTTGCCAATGAACAGAACAAATCTTGGCGATGTCTCGAGCAGAGCTCACGCGCGCCGCCCTCTGTGCCATGAAATATGTAAGTATTGATTTACATATCGCCTTTCCTCGAGCGCATGGTTCCTCCTAACTTATGCACTTTACAGGTGCCTTAGTCGGCCAGAGTCAGATACTGCCATTACGAATCTAGTTCTAACGTGAGCCACCAAGAGCAAGATCTCTGAGTTGGAGAAAGAGGGTTCGACCGTAATAAAGGCCTTAAGGCTAAGGATAGAGATTAAGGAGCTGAAAAACAATTGAAGGCTCAACATCTCGAGATGAAAGCTCAAGACTAGCTATAATGCCGAGCTCCAAGCATTCGTTATGAAGGAGTCCAAGCCGTAGGAAAGCATGAACAAACTTAAGTCGGAGGTGGCCGAGGTGGAGGCTGTTGCTCGCCTTACCCGGATAGGGTCGTGGAGGCTTCGCCAAGCCATTAAAGATTTCAAAGCTTCCCAGAACTCCTCCGCCCTCGAACTTGATTCTAGCCCCGTTGTGCAAGGTGGCTATACTATGGGAGTGAATGACGCCGAGTTCATCTTACTGAGCTCTCTGTTGATGCCTTGGAAAATGGGAAGTATTACAATCGTGGGGCCAAGGAAACGTCGCTATCCGCCTTCCAAAGGAGTTTCGGAAGGGAAGATGTGGTGGCGGTACCGCCCTAATCTCGTGACGCCACCCTCCGATGCTCGCACCTCTTCGCTTCCCGCCAATGTTACTTGGGATTCAGCTCTGATACTTCTTGATTCTTTGTTTTTATTGTTTTTTTTTCCTTTTTATTGGATTTTCCAACAATCTATGTAAGCAGTAACTGGTGCAAATTATTGCAATTTTTCTTCCGATTTTGCACTTCTTGCTTGTACTTTGCAGTTTTCTTTTGCTTGCAATTTCAAAAAGTCATAACTTTTGAATGGCACAATCGTGTGTGTATGAGTTTGCTTCTTGGTCTTTTCTGAGCCCACTCAGTTTTTTTGAAATTTTTAGACTTAGAGGTCTCGCTTGTCAAGATCTCGACATGAAAGAGTTCGGCCGGACCGCCCCGCAGCTTGAGTAAAGTTAAACTAAGTCCGACTCATGCGATCTCGCCGCCTCATCCCCGTGGACGTAGATAAAATTACACCGGTCCGACTTGCGGATCTCAACGATCCGTCCCGCGGACTTGGATAAAATTACACCGTCCGACCTCGGGTATATCGTCGTTATCGAGATATGATCGCATGAGATCTCATGAATATTTGGGTTACGACTCGACTAAGAATATTATGTGATTGGCCCTCGTTAGACCGGCCTGATTTTAGAGACAATGGGTTGACTATCACATAAGATGTGAATTATCAAAGAGTTGACTAGTCAATCATCAGGAGTCACATAGAGATGTGATTGTTAAAGTGTTACCTACATTTCAAATTATTCCGGTTGATCGGCCCTCATCGAGAATCGGGGTAACTAGATGGGATCTTGGCCACTAAAGAATTTTTGAAAGATCCTTAAAAGTCAATTGGGAGTAGTTGACTAGTGGGAGCAAAATCATAAATCAAAAGGCCAATTTTGATTTTGCGTGTATAAACAACACTCTTTTATCTTTATTTTAAGTTGTAGTTTTTAGCAAACTTTTATATTAATGTTTTTAATTATCGATTAGTAAAACAGAATTGTGACTGTTACCTTTTGAGAAACGTTCTCAAGTATGGTTAAGTAATTTTAATCCTTTTAAAATAAACAATGATGCGAGCAACCCCGCTATAGTAGTTAGAGACAATGAGACTACATATTTGATGGAGTGCTCCAAGACTTTAATTATTAATGAAAAGCGGAAGCTCATGATATGATTGAATCACTTGAAATAAGTTTCAACGAATTAATCATATATTGGATACGATCCAATATGATCATTCCGTCATATGATGATAATTAATTCAAACGTTGGATAAGAATGACCACATCAAATTTCGGAAATGGTGTTTTCAAAATTGTAAGATTTAAGTATCGACTTATTTCTTTAACCATTGTTTGAAGGTTAATTAAATAGTTAATGTTTTGAATATGATTCAAAAAGTAAATAAACTTTAGATTTTCTTTACAAAAGGAAATTGAAGACACAACTCTTGTGATTTCTCTTAAGCCTTATGAAGACGAAAATTAAGAAATATTCTACAAGTGCTTGAAGGATTAAAATGGAAACTTAGGGCGTGTGCTTAAATAGAGAAATTATCGAAGTCTCTATTCTAGGCAAGTATTTTGAGATAAATCTATCTAAGTTCAAAATCGACTCTAAGATATATGATATCTTGTGAGTATAATTAAATTAGAAAGATTAAAATGCGGAATACATAAAGATACGAAAGTGAAGCAAACGTTGCAACATTTTCGGCTTTGTTTTCTGAGTCTGGTAAACTGACAAAGGAGCTAAATACATGTTATTGTGTTCCGGTTCTTATGAAGAACACGAGCTCAGTTGTTTGTTAGGATTTAGTAGACATATTCAATTGTAAGGAATAAATGTTATTCCGATAAGGTCGAAATGTCACTGAATCTAACATACTAGATTAGTGTCACTATATAGTTGATATAGGTGATGAAATCTTAACTAAGTATTTGTATGGCTGCTATCCTTAATGTTTGTGGTTGTTCTAGACATAGTCTCTATGGAGGAGAATTGTGTGATCGGATGTCATTCTGATGACGTCTGAACCACGTGATTATGAATCATGTGGGTAATACGTATTTTATCTAAAGATGAATGAATACCCTTTTAAGAAAAGGTTATGAATTCTAGAAAATTGTCTAAAGCCTAAACATACCGATGTTTGTTGCCTTATGGCAGTTAATGCCACAAATAATTGTTTATTAATCTCTATGACTATTTTTGGAATAGTTGAATGTTCTTAAGTGAAGTACAACAATTCGGAAGCCCGAAAAGTTCGAGTCAGTACGGATATGAGATTGATGAGCTATTTAGAATTAATCTCCAATTGGATTGAAGAAATTAATATGTAATAGGCCCATTCCCACCCCTGTGGGTCCACTGGGTCTAAAAGGAACAAGCCGGGCGATCCACCGCCCAAGTACTAAAACTCCAAAAGAAAACACCGAGGAACTAATACTTTATTCAAACGTCACCAAATCAAAAGAAAACAACATCTTTAATTTTTATTGCGTCGAACAATCTAATATTTAAAACATGCTAAAAATCAAAACTTGACAACTAAGTCGCATTGTCGACATTGAACTCTTCATCAACTCCTCTCCCAAGATCTGCACTCCAAGGTTACCCCGCTTACCTCACTACTCTGTGTCCTTCTTCCATACCTAAGAAAGAGATTTCACAAACGTGTGAGCTAAAAATAGCCAAAGTGAGTTCCGGTTGTTGTAGATATAGATATGAAGGGTGTGCTCTAAAACACTTAATCCACTTGCCTTTCGTGCAAGTGGGAGATTGTTAGGTGTAGTGCCCGAAAGACAATTATCTAATTGGTTTAGGACATAATTAATAATTCATCTTATTATATGCATGTATGCTTATAATTAAGACACTACTGAAAACCCAAATTACCTCGCTTATGTAATCACGTAACTCGGTGTATAGCTATACACAAGAGGATTGAGTTAGTGAGATGTACTTAAAATTAACTAAGTCCGTAGCGTTTATTAATCTGAGTACGGGTCTTATGATTAACTTGCTATTAATGCGCCTAACACTTTACGGTGTGTGACAATTTATCCGGATCTGCGGTAAATAGGTACCTAGTGGGGCATTTATATATGATGATAATCATATAGTATTTGGACCGATTTGATTTGAGTTCTCGATATAATTCCGTGATCGAGAAGTCTTATCGAATCACAAGATGATCATATATGGATTAATCTCAATCTCGAGGTGATCACGTAAGACCGCTTAGACTAGGGTAGGGTTTGATGTGTTAGTAAGGATCACTTCGTAGTATGTGGTCCAACACTTCTCGTTGGCTCTATTTTAGGATGAGTGAGTAGTCTGTGCTATCACAGATATGGAATCCATTCCTTCCCTCGGGAAGTAGACAGACAGTTCCCTTATTTGTTAATCCTAGAAACTGATCGATGGCGCCAGTTCATATTATATTAGTTATGAACTAATTGATCACTAGGGGGTTAATGGTAAATAAGGATAATATGTTTCGAGAAGGGTTTACGGAAATATCCCGAATCGAAGTGAACAGTCTATGGAGGATTTATCCGTATGTAATGATTATATCAGTTGGACCTTATCGACTCAAAGTTGAGTGTAAGTTTATATCTATATTCATCGAGTTCAATTTCGGGTTTATGGTGGTGTAATCCCGGAATTAATAGATTGAGTATAATTGTTCGGTCTGACGACTACTGAATATGGGTCCATGGTCCCCGACGTGGCTCCTAATAAATAGCATATACGTTTTCTCGTCGTTTCACCTCAATTATAATTAAATAGTTGGATTGGACTATTTAATCGATATGTGGATTAATTGTTTAGATAGACTAGATAATTAAATACATGGAAAAGAAATTTTTCGTGGACTCGGCCCAAATAAATGAAAAATGCGCATGACCTAATTAATTAGAGTTTGGGGTGCATATTATGTTATTATTTATTGGGAAATTAGTTTTCTTGATAAATAATAAGACATGTGATTAAATTATTTATTTGTTAAATAATTTAAGGAAAAGAAAATATTTTATATATCCTTATTAATTTAGGATTATTTTGGATTTATCTTTTTAAGGAAAATGATTATTTTGATTGATTTTGTATTAATTAAATAAATCCTTGGAGGACAAGGATTACTCTCCTATATAAAGAGAGTTCTCCTAAGCCTAAGATCACATGTTTTTCGAAAATTATGAGGAGTATTTGGCTTTGATATTTCGGCCAAAATACTAGGGTTTCGAGTTGGGATTATTCCGGTAGCATATCGAGGAGGTCCGGCGACTTCAAACACCATCCACCTGGTGGTGCTTGGAGACACACGTTGGAAGGCTGTGGCATCTCATCTATCTTGGATCTTGGATTGAAGATTGTTATTGGAGTTTATTCACCATAAACTGGTAAGCAATCTAACCCCCTCGTAGGTTAGATTTATTATTTATGTATTTTGATTGTTTAGATCTAGATCTTGTACTTTCCGCTGCGTAATCGGGTGGATCTTTGATCCATCCGGTGAAATTACATCCTACAAGTGGTATCCGAGCCTTTGATCTAACGATCAAAGTATGTGAATTTTAGATCTAGGAGTGGAAAAAGCATGTTTTAGATGTTTTTTTTAATATTTCGTGTGTATGTATGATTGCATCGAAATTATATCATGTTGAATGCCTTTTGTGATTGTCTTGGTTGAAGAGATGGATTGGGGTTGGTATTGTTTACTCGTTAGATCTATTGTAAACTCATATAAATTCGTTTATATGAGTATAGGAAATTTTGTAATTTTAGTTTCCTAGAAGTAGATCTGTTTTGTTTCTGTTCGGTTTTTTTATTTATTCTCGGAGATTGAGCCGTTGAAACGACAATCTCTCCGGTCAGAATGAAGAATAAAAGTTGAAGAACAGGCTCTCAAAATTTCGTGTCAATCGGAGTCCATCTCGATGTCCAATCGTTGCAATAAAGTTTCTGCTGTGTCGAAAAGCACCGCAGCCCCAGCTGTCGGTTCGTCGAATTTCTGGAAGAGATTGGACCATTGAAACGAAGATCCAACCGTTCAGATTGAAGTAGGAGGAGTGAAGAACAGGTCGATAAAGTTTCGTGACGATCAAAGTTCGTTTGGATGTCCGATCGTCGAAAAAACGCGGCAGCTGCAGATTAGATAATAGTAAACCCTAGTTAGGGTTTGTGTTTTTTTTTATTAGGTTAGATACGGGGTACCAACGATCCATATCGGTGTTTATTTTTTCCTTTATTTTTTCGTGTATGATCGAAATTATGTGATAGAAACCGGAACATTGCCATGACATGCATCATATCATGATTCCACTCCAATGCATACATGTAGCTAGTTTATTTGGAATAAATTAGGCATGTATAACTCGTATAATTAGTTAAAAGCTTTTTTAATTAATATGTGGTAGTTAATTAATTAAGTAACTAATTATTAAAACCGAGGAACCGGTTTTGTCAATCGTTACAATTTTAGTGATGGATTCTCGTGAATCCCACTTAGATAAATCGTTGAGTTTTCGTGAATCTACCTTAAATGTAAACAAGATTACGCTTTGGTTGACAACATAGAAATTGGAAAATCTTAATACATGGGTTCGGAAATGGTCTAACCATGGTTGGGCGAGTTCAACTGAGCTACGGCTCGATTAACTCCTCCACGCACGTGATGTTTGCATGGGGTTCGACAAGACTTAGCATATCCGATAAGCCTTCGGGCTAAACGGGCTTCTCTTGCCGGATCCGACCGATATCACATATGTTCCAACGAATAAGACGGCGTAGGCTTGCCTACTTAACCGACCCTGTTTAGAGTACTTTGATTTATTGTTTCTTATTGTCAAGACCGAAACCGTAATTAGTAAACCCACCACTTTTTCAAATTATTGAGTGGGAGCAGGAAGGCGCGACAAACCAACCCCACGGCTCTACTATAGATGCAAGCACGTGAGAGAAGGGTGACGCCGAGCCGCTTTGATTTCGGCCCCTACGGATGGTGTTCACCCCTATCAAAATTCAAGGCTTGGTCTCCGAAAGGATAGGATTTTGGGTACTCGTTGAGTCACCGACCGACCTACGGCGGCATACTCGGGCGCATTTTGAGATCCGATATAGTAGGTCACACTCTTTATGGATATTTTTGAAATATGTAGGCTAGAAAAGGAAGGTAATCAATGATTAAGGTCCGGGATGTCCGATTCCCGTGAGATGTTCTGATTCTCGGCTTAATCATTGAGAGAGATTGTCTCGCTTGATCGTCACCTCTTTGACCTACTCCTACGGCGGCAATCGAGGTGTGAGATTAAATCCTTGGAATGGTAGGATATACTTTTAACAAGTTTATTATTCCTAAAATAAAAATCTAGTAGTGAAAATTTATTTTTTGAATTTAACTTTCTGTCATATTTTTTACAACTAAATCACTAGGCTACTAAACTGTTAGTAATAGGACTTCATTAAAAATGTGGAAGTAACAAGTACGTTGTAATTATCAAAAGAATGCAGTTAATTTTTCGGAAGAGATTTTTCCTTTGAGCCTTTAAAAACTTAAGTGACATAGTATAGTATAAACACGGATGTCACTCGTGTTGAACGAGAGACGACCATGCTTAGCTTACAAAAGATGATATAGATATCGTAAATTCATTTAGTGAATTTTAAAAGTGTAATTGCACATCAAATTTCTAATTGAAAATTGGAAAATCATACATAAGGCATTGCTGGGTTAAACGGTATTTGGAACCGATAAACTAGTGGGAGCCTTTGTCTTATGATTTGTTGTTTTTCTGAATCATTAGAAATGTGTAATAGACTGCACAAGATTTTTTTCCATTCATTGGAAAAAAACAAGAATAAAGCGTCACTAGTTAGAGAGTATTTGGAACTGATAAACTAGTGGGAGCTTAGTTCTGGATATTTTATAATCTTTGAAAAATCATGAACACAGCATTGCTAGTTAGACAATATTTGGAACTGATAAACTAATGGGAGCTTAGTTCTAGGTGATGTTCTAATCTTTGAAAAATCATAAATACAAAGTGTCGCTAGTTAGACGGTATTTGGAACCGATAAACTAGTGGGAGCTTTGCTCTTATGATTTGTCGATTAGAAAAATTGAATAGTCCAAGCTAGTAACACTATCATCAGACATCCCACAGTTCAAGAGTAGTGTCGACTCAAACGAACTGCTAGTTCAAGACTGTTTCCATTTAAGGAAAGTCGAGAATGGGAAAGAATGTTTATACGTGTTAGTCATCTAAACTAAGTAGTTTTAAGGCTAAACCGGAAAATTAATTGGAAATTAGAGGATAAGGAAAGTGATTTCGGATCACTGACCAATGCATCCTTAGCAATTTTCTCAAAAGCTGAGTTCTTTGGAAGAACTAGGTAGCTATGCATTAAACGATAAATAAAATAGATAACGGGCGCTTATTTCCCGATAGACTAGTGGGAGTGATATAAGGAAACGAATCTCGATTCAATTCTTGAGTATCACGTAAAATTCATTTTCTGCTTTCGGATTCGCTGGAACGAACGTATTCATTTTCAATAGGATAATTTGTTTGTCTTATTGACGATAAATATAACATTCGTAGCACGAACCCAAGACTCGGAATTTTGTTTGATAAAGTTAGAACCACTAAGAAATGCTGAATAGGTATATGTAACACATCTTAAACAATTTAAACGCAAATGGTTTCCGTATTTAGATAAACACTTCTTTATATACTATTAATTAGTGCATATTCCCTAACGATAAGATCTCAAGCAGATCGGCTTAGGTGATTCCTATCTCCTACCAAAGGAACCCTGTCTCAAAGGAACAATGCCTAAGTTTCCTTTCAATCGGAAAGGGTAATAGATTTAAAGAAGTTACATAGCTTGTTCATATCGACCTTCGGGTCATATGAAAGATACAAGCTAGTGGGAGCTTCTTAGTGGTGACATATTGTCCGATAACTACTCAAACTCCGGTAAGTTTATCCAAAATATTTGGAGGAATCAGTGATTTCACTGCAGATAGAGTATTCCATACTCGTAAATAGGTTATTGCATAGTCTTCGGATCGATGCTCGGCCCGCCTCCCAGCTGAAATGTTTTCACTAAGGGATACACCATAAATTTGCCTTATATAGTTATTGATGTGCTACGATACACCGCTTAAACCATCCTAGAGTCATTGGTTGTGAAACCTCAGTCGTGTCATATACACTTCCTCGATGTTCCCCTTAAGGAAAGCCGCTTTCACATCCATCTGCCAGATTTCGTAATCATGGTATGATGCAATAGCGAGCGTAATTTAATGGACTTTAACATGGCAAAAAATGGAAAAGGTTTCATCATAGTCAACTTCTTGTCTTTGCTTATAACCTTTGCCACTAACCTAGCCTTGTAGGTAGTCACGTTGCCATCCATGTCGGTCTTTCTCTTAAAGACCCATTTGCACCCTATAGAACTATTCCTTCAGTGGATCAACTAAGTTCCAAACTTGGTTGTCTTTCATGGATTCCATTTCGTAATTCATGGCTTCCAGCCATTTCTCTTTGTCATGCCTTAATAGCACTTCCTCATAAGTTCTAGGGTCCTCATATTCCATGAGATACACGCCAGTGTACCTTTCGGGTTCACGGAGTTCCCTGGCGGATCTTCGAGGTGCTAGTGTGTCTACGGTAGAGGGTGGAGCCACTGTCTCCTCTACTTCCATCAACGGATTGTTATCCGTAAGTGGTTCTCGAATATCTTCAAGATCAATCTTACTCCAACTGACCCTATCCGTAATAAACTCTTTCTCCGTAAAGTGGCCACCCCCGCAACAAACACCTTTTGTTCCTCGTGGTGGTAAAATTGGTACCTTTGGTTTCTAGATATCCTACAAAAATGACATTTGTCGATCTAGGTTCCAGCTTTATCGTGCATGGTCCGTTTACATAAATCTGATGTCCCCAAGGTTTCATGTAACCTAGTGTTGGTTTCTTCCTTTGAACACTTCATAGGAGTGGACTCAACCGCCTTTGATGGAACTCGGTTCGTGTATATAGATGCGGTTTCTGAGCATACCCCAAAATGATTTTGGAAGAATCGCATAGCTCATCATGGATCGTACTCATGTCTAGCAGAGTATGGTTCCTCCTCTCGATTCGCCATTCATTTGAGGCATCCCTGGAGGGGTCCATTCGTAGAATCCCATTCTCCTTTAAATAACTTTGAAACTCCCTATCTAGGTATTCTCCATCTCGATCGGATCAAGTGTTTTGATTTCTTTACCTAGTTGTTTCTCCACTTCACTTCTTTGAACTTTTCAAAGGCCTCGACTTATACTTCATTAAGTATATATAACCATAAAGTGAATGGTCATCAATGAAAGTGATAGAATAAGAGTATCCTTCTTTGGCTTGAATTGACATTGGGCCGCATACATCGCATGTATGAGCTCAAGCAATTCATTGGATCTTATCCCTTTACTGGAAAGGTGACTTTGTCATCTTGCCAAGTAAACAAGCCTCGCATGTGTGTCAAAAGATTCGTGATCGAATTGATCCATCATTCCATATTTATGGAGTTTGGAAATGCGATTCTTATTTTTTTGGCCAAGTCTACAATGCCATAAGTAGGATTCATTAAAGTCGCTCATTTTAGCTTTCTTGTTGTTTATATTAAGTACGCCAACTTTCATATCTAATATGTAGAGACCGTTGCTAAGTATACCAGACCATAAAAGATTCCATCACGTGAAAAGAACAACATTTATTCTCAAACGTAAAAGAAAATCCATCAACATCTAATGCGTAAATAGAAATAATGCGCTCGTAAAGAGCGGGAACAAAATAACAAAGCTTATTAAGTTCTAGTACTAGCCCACTGGGCAATGAAAGAAAATAAACTTCTACGGTCACAAGAAAGAACACTTGCTCCATTTTCAACGCTGTAGGTCCACCTCTCATTTCCTCGCTTCTCTAGTTCTTCTTAGTGTCTCGATATTCATACAAATATGATAACCACAACCAAGATCTAATACCCAAAGTGGTTAGACTTAGAAGAAGTAATATTGATCTCAATCATAAACATACTGAAGTCGAAGAATCAGAATGCTTCTTCTTGGTACTCAAGAAGCCTTTGCAGTTTCTTCTCCAATGTCCGGTCTCACCGCAATGGAAGCAAGCATCCTTGGATTTGTCTTAAGCTATCTTAGGCGTTGGCTTAGGTACAGCCTTCGCCTTCTTGGACTTCTTTTGGGCTTTAGCCTTGCCCTTGCTAGAAGTGACCAAAGAACACTTGATTTCCTTCCCTACAAAGGTCTCTCAAAGCAGCTTTCAACATGTTCAATAACTCCACTAGGGAGCAATATATCTTGTTCATGTGATAATTCATCACGAACTGCGAGTATGAATTAGGTAGAGATTGCAGAATCAAGTCAATACTCAATTCTCGCTCCAACTTGTGGCCCACCTTCCCAAGCCTCTCTATGTACCCGATCATTTTAAGCACGCAGACCCCACAAAGAGCCCCGGATGCCATCTTACAACCAAACAGGGTCTTCGAGACCTCGTACCTCTCAGTGCGAGACTGAGAAACATAGATTTCCTTTAGGTGGACCATGATTGAGTAGGCATCCATAGACTCATGATGTTTCTGCAGTTCAGGTGTCATCGAAGCAAGCATGATACATGTAGCATCAAGATCGCTGTAATGCTGCTTGTTATACTTCTCGACAAAGATTCTGCAAATGAGCCCTCGGGCTCTTCTTCAGTAGGGCCTCGCCCAAGACATAGCCAATCTTCTCTTGCCTCAAAACGATTTTGAGGTTTCTTTCCCAATGAGAAAGTTGGTTTCACAAGCTTATTGTTGATGATAAAACGAAGGTTCAATTTGTTTGACATTTTCTACAACATTGAATAAAGATAGAATAAGTAAAAGTTCAAGTGTATAAAACCTAGAATTGCACTTAATGAATTTTAATTAGGTTTTTGCTCCCACTAGCCAACTATTCCCAATTGGCTTTCAAGAATTAGCTTAATTCTTTAGTGGTTGGGATCCAATCTGATCGCCTCAATCCCCGACGGTGGTCGATCAATCTTGGCAATTTTGAAAGGTAGGTACTCCGCCGCCACCGTGATCTTATGCGACTCGTGGTTGACCAACCAACTCTTTGATAAATCCGTGATCTCAGATGTGTGTTAGTCAACCCTTGTCTCTAAAGTCAGACGGCCCTGACGGTGGCCAATCACCGAAGGACTTTAGTCGAGTCGTAACCCAATATTCATGAGATCTCACGCGATCATATCTCAATAACGATGGTATACCCGAGGTAGGTCAACTCCCGACGGTGGTCGATCAGTTGGATCCGAACACAGGCTCTTCACCATCGCTATACTATCGGGAGACAATTTTGGCTCGATTTTTGTTGTGGGAATAATTTTAAATTAATTCACTTAATTAATTTCGCTTAATTATGGTCTCATCTATTATGTGCATATTACTAAGATGTCATATAAAGTAAAACATACACAACATCCCGTGCACAAAATAACCGGTATGATCATGGACTTTTCCTAGGTGCGGTTTTGAATACAAAGTGACGAAACCGCGGGTCACAAACTAAGGGTATCTGCAACCGCCAATAGGATCTTTATTGATGTACGCCAATGGGTTCTTTATCTCTCTTTGGTCTTCATCTTCTCGCCCATTCTTGTTACATAATAATCTATCTAATAAATAATTACACCCGCCGCACACGGGAGGAGCTAACGGGAATGGGATAAATGCAAAAAGTAAACTAGGTCACGTTCTTCATAACGGCCTAGGACAATTTCAAAAACCAACATAAAGAAAACATTCCCATCTATCCTATTGGTCGAGTCCATAATCAATCGGGGTTCATATAATCACATTATATCTACACATCTAATCCATACAATTTTATCTTATGAGAAGGATTAAATTCTAATTTTAACTACTTATGCGTCTTTATTTTATCACATCAAATAATTAACTAACTTTTAATTAATTATATGACTTAATCGAAAATTAAAATTAACATTTAATTTTAAATCGATTTTAATTTCAATTTTATTAAATTTGAACTATTCAAAATAAAATTAAAATTATAAAGTCTCCAATTTGTTTCCTTTCCTTTTGGTTCTTAACCAAAATGGATGCATTTGGTATCCAAAACCAAAATGCATCTTCCTAAACCAAATTTGGCTTAGGCATGGCCATTTTCCAAAATCAAAATTTTAAATACTTGCGCCTGCGCTTTTTACAAATCAAATATTTGAGAAGGGCCTAGGCCTATTCCAAATCAAATATTTGGAAAGGACAAATAATTTTTGTTTAGGGTGATTTTATACGATTTCTAATGTTATATTTTATAACAATTTCCTCCATATTCGTATAATTTGCATAGAAATCAAGGGTTTAATCGAATTATTGAGCAAATGAGTTTTAAAAGTGGTTAAGTGCAAATTTGTGTTAATTATGTGGTTTCATTGATAAAAATCTTTGAATATGAGATGTTACATTTTGCACGATGTTATCATGAATGTAGGTACGCTTTGCATGTTAAATGAGGAGCTTAAACGAAGATCGATTTAAGATTAAGAAGAAAGCTCGATTCAATAAAGAAAGCTCGATTCGATTCGCCCAAACTTGGTGATCAAGTATTTCAAAATATGCCACGTAACATTATATTTTGAGGCCTAAAAGATGGATTTTGAGGAAAAGAAGAAGATGCCACGTAGTTTATTTAGATCAACGGATCAATATTTTCCAACGATTTCTACCGTAACCTGTTTTTCGATGGAAATTTTACCCGACTTAGAGGCATTTTCAGGGAAGAGTTCTTGACGAAAGTTGTAGATACTAGAATGAGCTTTCCAACGATTTTGAATCACGTCAATCGGAGGTCTACAACTCAAGCTATGATTTTTTTACCCGAATCATTTAATTACGGACGAACCGAGAGATTTTTGGCCAAGTTTGATGCATGTTACTCCATGTGCTCTTAATGATGATGATGATGAGTCATAACAAACTCCACATGCTATTTTAGTGACTCCTCACCTTCACATGCAAAGTCATTATCACCTCCTACACGCTTATAACAAACTTGAGAATATTCCTTAGCATATTCTCCCAAAAATATCTCCTCAACTACAACCTCTCCTTATACACCTCCCTCAACTCTCCCTATAAGAACTCCTCATTTCCATCCATAAAGGCGCCTCCTTGGTCACTTTTGGCCAAGCTTTTACTTTTCCCGCCTTTTATGTAAATACTCAGAGGCGTATGCCGAGAATAAATTAGAATAGAGTATCATGTAATGCCTGAGCTACGCCCGATTCTCAAATCATAATCGAGGATGATTGGCTAAGGTCTCTAAGCTAGAACCATCGCTGTGAAGCCACCATCACCGAATAAATAAGGATTTCGCTTTAATTCATTTTCGTAGTTATCTTGTTCTTCCTTCATGTTTTACTTTGTTTAAGTGCAATGTGTATGAACAATATGTGTGTTGCATGATATTCGAATTTAGATACGGAAGTTGATGAATTCGTAGATTACCGTGAAGGAGAATGATAATATTCTTCCAACATACGTAAGTTGAGGGTGAATGTTATTAGATTAGGATTTATATCCATATCTTTGATCCGTAAATGCTTTAGTTGTACCGAGAGTGGTGAACTAATTAAAAGGCGATGAACCGAAAGGGAAAATGCCTCTTTAGCAGATAATAATCCAAGAACTTACGAATGAATATGTGTCTTTCTTGTTATTTTCGGTGGGGTGGTGGATCAATGGTGTGTTCTAGTTATTTTAATCTTTCTTTAAACAAATTTTCACGTGTTGTCTTTCTTTTCACGCTTGCTACCTTAGTTTGTTAATTGAAAATCCGAGATCATAATCATCAACTTTATAAAAGAAATCGAAGGCAAAGACTCTTTTTCGATAAGTCCTCATGGATACGATCCGGTTTCACCACTATAGCCGCGAGCCTTCGCACTTAAATGACATCGGTTTTATTTTATTACTTGTTATCTTTTGCTTTGTATAAAACCGCGAACAAGTTTTTGGCGCCGCTGTCGACTTGGCACGGAAAATTTTCGCTTTCGGTTTTTTGTCAACTAAGCTTATCTGCTTTCGCTTTAAACAATAAAAAAAAAAAAAAAAAAAAAAAAAAATCTTCGTAATTACCGAGAGAGAAAAAATATTTTCTTTCGCTCGCTTCGCTCAGTATTAGTTTTATAGTATTTTGTTTCTTTTACGCTGTTTAGACCTGTTTCGAGCCTGTTTTAGTATAGTTTTTTTTTAATTCTAAAAAAAAAAAAAAAAAAAAAATTTAAAAAAATTCTCGATAAATACCGAGTGGATTCGGTAATTACCGAGAAAGAGAGAAAAGAAACACGGAACACGCTTCAATCATTGAGGTTGGGTGATGGATTCTCGTGAATCCCACTCATGGAAGCATAAGGATAAAATCCCAAACCTCGTGATTTAGGTGTTGGTGCCCAAACGTAGTTTATGCAAACTCGAACTCACGGGGACCACTTTTGTATAATCCGAGATAGAGCGAACCATCGCCGACCAAACAGACGCTTGGTTCGGCTCACCGACCGACGGACGAGGAAACACGGAAGGAAACAATCTCGGCGATACGCTGAGGAGAAGCTCAAGTAGGAGCCTGTGTTGAAGAAATGGCAGAGCAAACGGACATTGGCGCACTTTGCCATGCCATCTATCGCGGAAAGTTAATCCGCGCGGTCGTGATTCCCAAATCACGGCCGATAATTTCGAACTCAAAACTTCTTTAATCAATTTGGTAAGAGGTTCCACATTTCATGGATTTTCCACCGAGGACCCGCACGATCACATTCACTCATTTCTAGAATCGTATGGGACTATTTTAATCAAAGGGGTCACCGAGGACGCCTAAAAGATGAAACTTTTCCCTTCTCACCGAAGGGAGAAGCGAAAGAATGGTATAAATCCTTACCAATAATCCATTACTTCGTGGGAGGAGTTGGAGAAAGAATTTCGAGCCAAGATTTTCCACCGCAAAGACGGCTCATCTTCTCAATCGATATTCACTTTGTGCAACTGAGAAGGAATCTTTTACGATGCGTGGAGACGATTTAAGACTCTTTTGAGAAAGTGCCCTACCACGGGTCGGATAAACAAAGATTGGTCAACACTTTCTACAAAGGGTTTGACCGAATTGACTAAGGAATGGTGAATAGTTTCACTGGAGGTGCATTTCGAGAAAGACACCTGACGAGGATGGATGTTGTTTGAAGATATTGCAAAGTATAATTATGCCCCTACCTATGCAAAAAGGCCCAATCGTAAAAGCTCGATCGCAGGGAAGTATGAGGTAGATGAGACCACGCCTCTAAAAGCTCGCTGGCCGCACTACGTAAAAGCAAGTGACGGCAATGAATGTTCAAAGTCTTGTGTGTGACAATTGCCATGGCCAAGGCCATCGAGAGATCAATGCCACCTTGACCCGATCTCACAGTCAAAGTCGCTCAAAACAATGTCGCTTGCCAAAATTGCGATACCGCTGGGCACGATTCCATCGCTGTCATCTATTGTTGTGATTCGTAAGAAGTGAATACATTCACTTCTCAAAATTATCGACCTTCGGGTCGTAATCAAAACACTCAAGGATTCAATTATAACCGAACCACCCTGGTTTCCGATGGAGTGACCTTCCGGCAAAGCAAACCCCATCATTTTCGTGCCCCTAGGCCTAATCAAAGCAATTTTCAATCCAACTATCGACCAAAGATGGAACACCAATCCACCGCAAAATCAAAATCAATCATTTCGATCTTAGAACAAAAGTTGAGCGAGCAAATCACGCCAACACTCAATTGGCAAATGCTTTAAGTACTCGACCAAGACAAAGGAGAAATTTGGAGGTGCAAATGGGACAAATTTCGGGCAAAGAAGCAAGTCGACCTCAAGGTCACCGAGTTTTATCGAGAAGAACCCCCGAGGGTTAATCTCGGTCCAAAATGACCGTAATTTTGCACCGATCTCGCCGCACCATGGAACTATGGTCAAGATGAGTCGAATGCTATAAACCGAGGAGTGGGCGGTTGGCGTCAAGCCAACCAGGGAACGAGTAGCCCCTCCCGTGAGCAGAGACGCAGGAGGGGAAGATCTTGTTCTCCTCGTAAGGATGTTGGGACTACTATTGATCCAAGTGAAAGAGAAAATTCTAAAGAAAATGTGGAAGTTGAGAATACTGATGATAAAGAGAAGACCGCACGAGAAGAAGTCGATTCTAAGTTAAGTTCGGGAAGCATGTGAGGTGGAAGGATAGGGAAGACAAAGCAATCAATGATAAGACGGCAAAGAAGCACTTTATCGAGGAAGACTTTGCTTGATCTCCCTTACCCACCCAAAGAAAAACAAGTTGTCATTAATAAATGATAAAGAGTATAAGAAGATAATCGACTTGCTCAAGAATACCGAGGCAAACATTCCATTAGTTGATCTTTTGGTAGAATGCCAAAGTATACAAAGTTTATAAAGGACGCAGAAGTTCAAAAAGAAGCTCCAAGAACTCGAGCACATAGTATTGAATGGAGAATGCTCAAAGAATCAGCCGACTAAACTTCCCGTGAAGTGCCCCGACCTCGGTAGATTTACGATTTCGTGTACTATTGGGAATGTGACTTCCACAATGTTTTGTGTGATTCGGGAGCATCAATCAACTGATGTTCTACGCCAATCTTCCAATCTCTTGATTGATCAATCTATTACGCTTAAACCTATTTCTCTTCAACTTGCGATAGAAGTGTGAAATATGCAAGGGAATTGTAGAAGATGTGTTGGTCAAGGTTAAAAACTTCATATACCCAAATTGATTGGGTAATCATGGATATGACCAACGATAAGAAAACCCCTTGATCCTTGAAGACCTTTTCTTGCAACCGCCTGCGTGCCTTACTAGATTCCCACAAAGGGCGAAGTGACCTTACATTTGGAGGATGAGAGTATAAAGTTCAATGTGGGTAATGCAAAGAAGCACCCGGCCCAAAGAACACTTGTTTAGCTATTGAGGACGATTTCACCGATGAGTATGATAAACAAGTGTTCATGGGTAGTTGGGATGAGGAAGAATTCAATAAACTATCTCGCAACTTGGACTAATGAGGAGTGGATAAAATTTTTAGAAGAGATTGACAAGGAAAGTTCGATTACCACGAGGTGGTAGGAAAGAAGATGAGGGAGAGGGCATGGTGATATGCCCAGATTTGCAAAAGGAGATGAGGCCCTGTCTGTCACGGGAGGCCATGATGCTTCATAGCCCTTATAATAAGCTTGAGATCTAGAGCTTAAGGAGATAAATTGAGACCAAGTGTGGAGAAGCCACTGCCGATTTAGTGTTGAAACCCTTGCCTCAACACTTGAAATACATTTTTCGAGGGACGGTGATAAGCTCCTTTGATCATTTCATCTAAGTTAGAACCGGCTGAGGAAGAAAAGCTTATCAAAGTGCTGCAAGATAATATCCTCGCTTTGGTTGGCAAGTGGGAGATATTATTATGGATAAGCCCCGATATCTCAGATGCATAAGATCAGACTGCTGAGGGATCAAGAAGGTGCGACACCTTCGTAGAAGGCTAAACCTCACATGCAGAAATCGCAAAGAAGAAATCATCAAATTGCTTGACATGGGTATCATCTACCCAATAGCCGATAGTGAATGGGTGAGCCCCACTCGTGGTGCCAAAGAAAAGAGGGATTACTATTGAAAAGAATGAAAAGGGGGAAGAGATTGCCTTACGACAAGTCACCGGGTTATAGAGTTTGCATCGACTACGTAAGACTAAATGAGGTAACTCTAAAAGACCACTTTCCTTGCCATTCATTAACCAAATCCTTGAGAGGCTTAGTGGCAAGCAATTTTATTGTTTTTTGATGGCTATTCGATACTTTCGATAGCTATCGACCCCACCGATCAAGAAAAGACTACCTTCACCTGCCCTCCGGTACCTTCGCCACCGGCTGATGCCATTTGGTCTCAGAACGCACCAGCCACATTTCAAAGATGTATGCCGGCTATCTTCAATGGTTTAGTGGAGAAGGTGATGGAAATTTTTATGGATGACTTCTCTCAGATTCGGGACAGCTTTCGACCATCACTTACACAATCTTGATAAAGTTCTCGTCCCGGTGCATAGAGAAGGACTTAGTCTTAAATTGGGAGAAGTGCCACCTAATGGTGGAATAAGGAATTGTTCTTGGACACAAGGTGTCCAAGGAAGGTATAGAGGTTGACAAAGCGAAGGTAAAAGCTATTGAAAAATGACATACCCTAAAAATGTAAGAGAAGTAAGAGGATTCTGGGTCATGTTGGATTCTATAAAGTGTTCATTAAAGACTTTTCTAAGATAGCCAAGCCTTGTCAACTCTCTTAAGAGAGATGTGAAATTTGTTTTCACCCTCGAGTGTGTGAAAGAGCTTTTAAAGAATTAAAAGACAAGTTGATTACCTCGCCAATTTTATAGCACTCCGATCGAAAGCTCCTTCGAGCTTATGTGTGATGCTTCTAATTATGCAATGGAGCGTGTTAGGTCGAGAGGACGGAAGGTTCCAACCCATCTACTACGCTTAGTCACACTTTAAACCCAACGCAGTAAATTATGCAACAACCGAGAAGGAGTTGTTGGCGAGTTTTTGCCATGGATAAATTTAGAAGCTATTTGCTTGGGTCGGAAGTTACACCGACGTACTCATTCTCGCATTGAAGTATCTCATTGAGCAAGGCCGATGCCAAGCCTCGCTTGATGAGATGGATCTTGATTTTACAAGAGTTTGATGTTCATATCCGGGACAAGAAGGGTAGCAAGAATGTGGTAGCCGATCACATGTCTCGGCCGACCGATGATCATCAAATAGAGTCGGATGAGATTGGAATTGATTTTCCAACCGAGCAACTCATGACTATTGATGTGCGCGAGGTTATTCCTCGCCTGCATCGAAAAAGGTTCTCCTTGGTTTGCACCTTTGCAAACTTCTTGAGCGCGTATATCCGGACCTCGACCGACATATCGCCAGAAAAGAAGAAATTCTTTCGGATTTGAACTATTATGTGGGGACGACCCTATTCTCTTCAAGCGCTGTAAGGATGGATTGCTCCGTAGTGTGTCCTCGAGTTCGAGCAGAGGGACATTATAGAGCAATGCCATGACGGACTCGCGGAGGTCATTATGGAGCCGGGAAGACTGGCCGCGAAGATTTTTCAGTCCGGTTTCTACCGGCCGACAATTTTAAGGATACAGAGAGTTTTGTAAAGGTTGTGACCGTGCCACAAGACCGTAAACTTTCTCGGCGAATGGACATGCCCCTACACCCCATTCAACAATGTGAGGTTTTCGACGATGGGTATTGACTTACGGGACCGCTTCCATCCTCGTATGGGAACAAGTACATTCTCGTCTCGCTGACTACGTGTCAAAATGGGTAGAGGCAATAGCAACATCAAGGAACGACACCACAAGGTGGTCAAGAGCTTCCTCGAGGAAAACATTTTTACACGGTTTGGTTGTCCACGAGCTCTCATCGCGATTTAGGAACTCACTGCAATACTCCATTAGAAAAGATTTTAGAACGATATGGGTGAAACACAAAATCGCTACCCCCTATCACCCTCGCACGAGTGGACAAGTTGAAGTAAGTAACCAAGCCTCGAAAAGCATTCTTGAGAAGACGGTGAATTCTCATAGATTTGACTCGAGCCGTAAACCGGATGATGTACTCGGGCCTATAGATGCCTTTCAAAACTCCTATTGGCACGCTCCGCTTTCAGATGGTTTATGGTAAGGCCCGCCACCCGCCAATCGAGCTTGAGCACGAGAGCATTCTCGGCTATTAAATTCTTAAACTTTGACAAACCAGCTATGCAGAGAAAGCGATTGTTGCAGCTTGGTGAGCTTGATGAGTTCAGACTCCAGTGCCTACGAGAGCTCAAGAATCAAGAGAGAGAGGACTAAACTTCTTCACGACAAGAAAATCAAGCATAGAGAATTCAAAGAGGCGAATGGGTTTTACTATATAATACCAGTGTTACATCTGCTTCCTGGTAAGCTACGCACCCGCTGGTCCGCCCCTTGAAATTTCTCGTTTTCCCTAAAGGAGCCGCCGAATTGAAAAATAAGCAGGAGAGTTGTTCGTGAGTGAATGGTCATCGGTTGAAACACTATATTGGTCAACAAAAGGAACGACTGGGTTTTCCATCTAAACGACGCCCCTAGTCAAGATCAAAGCCCCGATTTTTTGGAACCCGATGATTTACGCTCTCGTGAATTCTTGATGATATTGTGATTACCGATGATACACCTCACCTTGTGGAATCAAATCTAAAAAGAAGAAGAGAAGAACCATAGAACAAAGTGGATACGTAAGTTTACTAATATGGCCAATACGCTGGCGAGACTTTGTTTTTGTGGGATCCATACTATTGACCCCGAGGAAATCAAGAATGATTCCGAAAGAGGCCTCACCGGCCCGACCCGGGTTGAAAATTTTTGGGTTGTCGAGCAAACGACATTAACTAAAAGCGCCACCGAGGCAACCCGCTTAAAAAAAAAAAAAAAAAAACTCTACATTTTGCATTATACTTTACTCATACTTTGATAATAGTTTTCAAATACTTCGATTGATTTTCATTTTGTTTCACCAAGTCTCGTGATGAATGTTTGAATGTCATTTAAAGGGAACGATTAGAGGTTATCCGAAAATCCCGAGGAGTACAAAGAAAAATTCAAATGCATCATTTCTTAGATTTAGGTTGTTAGAACAATTTGAAATAACCCTCGAGGATCCGGGTATAAAAGACTCATAGTTAATACTTTGTCACATATTTCATATCATGACCTAGTCTGCTTTAAATTTTCAAATAATGTGTGACATGTATTAGTTTAACTACTATGCAACTAAGTGGAATAGGAAATTCAAAGCTAACCCGAGTTGAAATTTTATTGTCTAGTCGAGCTCCGACTATAATTAAGCCCTACTAGACGGTAACCTGTATATCTTTTCCTTTTGTCTCAGAGTTTATTTCTGCCTTTATTCCATGATGTTGCCTTTGTCTATCATCTTTGTGTCCCTATCCCCGAGGTACGCCTTGTTTTCCCATGGTGTGCGTGATTTTTGCGATAGCAGGATTGTGAGCTTTTAGATAAATCCGCCACGTGCATGGTCCATACCACCGATTTCATCGAGCATTTCGAGTCGATTCTAGGCCACTCCGAATTGCCACTTTCAACCACAATCACCTAAGTGTTCTTTTCTTTTACATTCTCGCACAACCCGAGGACATGTTGTGATTTAAGTGGAGAGGAATAGTCGGTTATATGTATCTACCATTTGCTTAAATTATTTTGATTCTATGCTAAATGGGCTAAATTTTCAAATTTTTGTTTATTCCCGAGTAAACAATGCATATCTTTGTTCGTTATTTTATAGTCATTAATGCTATATTCGTATGTTCGATAAGTTAGTTGTTTCACCCAATATATTTTTCACGAGCCATAGTGAATGATGAGCTAAATTATAAAGCTATATCCCTTTTGATTAGTGATTTTTGATTATCTTATAAAGTCATGTGCTTAGTGCTAACGACGCCAGATCGTGAGAATTATGATAGTTTGTGTTTATAGCCGTAGTATGATATATTGTGAATATCCTCAACGCTTGAATGTGATAAGTGAAACATAACTAATGTTCTTGCACAATAATTAACAAATAAATCATTGCTTGAGGTGTTATGCTCAGAGTTTGAATTGCTTTTAGCATGTTAACCACCGCCGCGTAAATCTCAAAAGTAATCAATTGTGTGTGTCGAAAGTCGGTCGATGATTTGAGTGCGGTAGGCATTATCTCGAAATGTCCTATACCACTATGATGACCAAAGCTCACGACAATAAAAAGTCGCCTTATGATTTGAGTAGATAGGGATTATCTCAAATTTCCTATTCTAGTATGACGGGCAAAAGCTCATTCTGATGTGTGTTGAAAAAAAAAAAAAAAAAAAAAAAAAGTGAAAAAAAGTGAAAAAAAAAAATCGAAAAATTTATTATTATGAATAAGTTAAGGACTTAGTTATCGATACCTTATCCTCAAAGATAAACCGATGTATATGTTGTGGATTATCCTCCGAGTATATCGTAATGGCCCTGATATATTCTATCATTCTTTCAGATATGTCACGCTTTGTGGTACATCTTATAAGTATCATTATTACTAGTTTGAAGGGGGTATTAGCTAGTTTGCTTTGAATTTTTCAAGTTTGGACTTAGTGGAAGTTTTCTATGGCTTATGCACACACACTCAGGTGAACCTCTGATTTATTGAGTATATGTTGTATTTGCCGAGGTGTCTATCTTTTTCGAGCCTTGATTCTGTTTTGTTTTTGCTCGACGAGCAAAAGCTAAGTGTGGGGGAGTTGTTTAGGGTGATTTTATACGATTTCTAATGTTATATTTTATAACAATTTCTCCATATTCGTATAATTTGCATAGAAATCAAGGGTTTAATCGAATTATTGAGCAAATGAGTTTTAAAAGTGGTTAAGTGCAAATTTGTGTTAATTATGTGGTTTCATTGATAAAAATCTTTGAATATGAGATGTTACATTTTGCACGATGTTATCATGAATGTAGTACGCTTGCATGTTAAATGAGGAGCTTAAACGAAGATCGATTTAAGATTAAGAAGAAAGCCTCGATTCAATAAAGAAAGCTCGATTCGATTCGCCCAAACTTGGTGATCAAGTATTTCAAAATATGCCACGTAACATTATATTTTGAGGCCTAAAAGATGGATTTTGAGGAAAAGAAGAAGATGCCACGAAGCCATTATTTAGATCAACGGATCAATATTTTCCAACGATTTCTACCGTGAATCCTGTTTTTCGATGGAAATTTTACCCGACTTAGAGGCATTTTCAGGGGAAGAGTTCTTGACGAAAGTTGTAGATACTAAATGAGCTTTCCAACGATTTTGAATCACGCCAATCGGAGGTCTACAACTCTGCTATGATTTTTTTTTACCGAATCGCTGAATTACGGACGAACCGAGATATTTTGGCCAAGTTTGATGCATGTTACTCCATGTGCTCTTTAATGATGATGATGATGAGTCATAACAAACTCCACATGCCATTTTAGTGACTCACCTTCACACGCAAAGTCATTATCACCTCCCACATGCTTATAAATAAACTTGAGAATATTCCTTAGCATATTCTCCCAAAAATATCTCCTCAACTACAACCTCTCCCTTTATACACCTCCCTCAACTCTCCCTATAAGAACTCCTCATTTCCATCCATAAAGGCGCCTCCTGGTCACTTTTGGCCAAGCTTTTACTTTTCCCGCCTTTTATGTAAATACTCAGTATGCTAGTATGCCGAGAATAAATTAGAATAGTAGAAGATCGCTGTAATGCTTGAGCTACGCCCTGATTCTCAAATCATAATCGAGGATGATTGGCTAAGGTCTCTAAGCTGTAACCATCGCTGTGAAGCCACCATCACCGGAATAAATAAGGATTTCGCTTAATTCATTTTTCGTAAGTTATCTTGTTCTTCCTTCATGTTTTACTTTGTTTAAGTGCAATGTGTATGAACAATATGTGTGTTGTATGATATTCGAATTTAGATACGGAAGTTGATGAATTCAGATTACCGTGGAAGGAGAATGATAATATTCTTCCAACATACGTAAGTTGAGGGTGAATGTTATTAGATTAGGATTTATATCCATATCTTTGATCCGTAAATGCTTTAGTTGTACCGAGAGTGGTGAACTAATTAAAAGGCGATGAACCGAAAGGGAAAAATGCCTCTTTAGCAGATAATAATCCAAGAACTTACGAATGAATATGTGTCTTTCTTGTTATTTTCGTGGGTGGTGGATCAATGGTGTGTTCTAGTTATTTTAATCTTTCTTTAAACAAATTTTCACGTGTTGTCTTTCTTTTCACGCTTGCTACCTTAGTTTGTTAATTGAAAATCCGAGATCATAATCATCAACTTTATAAAAGAAATCGAAGGCAAAGACTCTTTTTCGTGATAAGTCCCTCATGGATACGATCCGGTTTCACCACTATAGTCGCGAGCCTTCAGACTGGGGCCGACATCGGTTTTATTTTATTACTTGTTATCTTTTGCTTTGTATAAAACCGCGAACAATTTTGGTTTAGGCTTGGCCACTTTCCAAAATCAAAATTTTGGAAGTGTTTAGCCTAGCTCATTCCAAATCAAAATTTGGAAAGGCCAATATTTTGGTTATCACTATGGTTTCTCAATGGCCCAAACTATTTGAACCATTGGTTGGCTTATATGACACAACTAAACAAAAGAGATATTTATGCACAATAAATATCACAAAACGAACAACGAATCGATCCTCCTTTTGTAGAAGCTGCCGACGCCGAAGCTCGAGAGCGCCGCCGCCACTGGCCGCCGTGGAAGCGGGCGCCGCCATTCGGCCGAGCCCCATCGATTCTTATTTTTTTTTATTTTTTTGTTTTAAACGCTTTCGCGATTATAGATCTTGCATCTATTGATTAAATACTCCGCAATTAAATTATGCTTATTGCTTAAGCTCAAAGTCTGCCTCTCGATACCACCGTTAGAAATCACTAGTTTAACGCAGCGGAATTTAAAATTTGATTTCCTTATTCTAAATCGCTTCTTCGCTTAATGCAATAAACACGTTAAGTAGTTTGACGGTTATACCTTGATGATCTATAAGATCGCTACTTTGACCGCCAACGGAGAGTAGTATACTATAGCAAGCCGCCCACGTGTCCGCCTCTATCGCTAATCCACACGTAACTCCTCACCGAATCCTCCTTGATTGCTATTGAAAACTCCGTTGCTAGACCGCCTTTTTCCCCTCTCTCCAACTCACTATAGGATGCTCTATTTTACACAAGAACTATGAGCTCTTGCAATTGTGATGTACAAAAGAGCTTGACACCCACCACTTATTTATAGTCAAAAGTGGGCGCCCTACTTGGTGTGGAGGAGAAGAAAACCTTTTCCTAATAAAATAAGGAAAATCAATTAGATTGATTTATCTCTTTATTATAATATATTAAATAAAATCTAAATATTGCCAATATCTTATATTGATTATATTTATCTTATTACCATAAATCTATTTTTCCAAAATCAATTAATATCCAATATTAATATTATGGTAATCTCATTAATTAAAGTGCACAATCCAAGTGTATCTTATACACTCCAAGATGACACCCTCATATTGCCGACTATTGGCTTCCGAATATTCTTTAACTAATATAATTTATATATAATTAATATCTTGTATTTTATTTATTCATAATAAATAAATATCACAATATTAATTTACCACTATAACTTTTATAGTCAAGAGATAAACTTTCCTTATTTGGTTATCAACTATAACCGCATTTTAATCCGACTCGATGTTCATATGTGTGTGACCCGATAGGCTTCCGAATATGTTGGCCGTAGACACAAAGTGCAATTTACGAAAATGCCCTTCATGCCTAACGATCACGGGATAGCGTCTAGCAACACACCGTGACCCCCAATCATCGGAAGAGTCAAAAGCAATGACTAATACCTTTCATGTGAAGCAGCTTACCGTGTAACTTACAATCTTATCAGGCCAGAATAATATCCATACGATCAGATCTCGAGTGTCGATACATTAACGATCGATCTTATAATCTGGATATCATGCTCTCTCGAAATAACACATTTACTCCCACTTTGCAAAGATTCTCTAGAGCTAGACATTCCTTATAAGAAGGCCATTTCGATATTCGATCCTAATAATAGATATGCGATTCCCGGACGACTAATCATGTATACTCCGTGATGCTTCAATATCATACCTAATCACTACCGCATGATCGCCATGTGGTTATGGGAAACCTCAATAGTGTCAAAGCATGAAAATCCACATTGTGATGCCATTAAGACTCCGGTCTAAATGATAATTACACAACCTCCACATAGTGTGACACTTAATGTAAGTGGTTGGCCTAACGACGATTCTCTAATACACGCCCACGCACACCCAAATGTCTCTACACTTTGATAGACGAGATATATCCCTACCTTCTATAAGATAGAAGACATCCAACACGCTAGTCTAATTATACTATCAATGTCCCATTTGACAAGATTTAAGACTGTAGACATTTAAGTATAAAACTCGATTAAAGTGATTAGAGATCTCATCAACCATAATCACTATCATGGTTCCTCTATCACGCTTTGACACTAGTGGACGTTAATATATGTGTACAACAAATAATATGAAGATAAAAATATATAATAACATAAGTGCTTTTATTAATCATAATAAAGTTATTACATGAACTAAATGAGATCAGAATTAACCCGACCCGGTCGGATCCGGTCCAACCAAAGGGTTTAGACACCTATTCAACAATTCCATCTTTGTTTAGCCTCGCTTGTTATTCCTACGGGTTGCACTCTATCGAGTTTGTTGTTGATATTGAGCCGTATTGTTATTACTTCGTGTTGTGAGTCGCATATTGGTTGGTATATGTTTTAGTTCGGGAAAGTGAGTTCGTTGTTCATGTAATGGACTCATCGAACAAAGCTGCAGTGGCGGGATTGAGCCCCATTTTCTCATATTTCATTTTCAGGGGGTGCCCAATTCCTACGATTTTGGTAGGAGAAGCAACGGTTTGCTCTCCTTTGGTATAGCTACCCTTGACATAGTTGGGGTAGAAAAGTCGAAATGAGGACTTCAAACTCGTAATGTGTTTTTATTGCTTTTCTTTCCCTCGTGTTTCACTCGTATTTCTTTAGTTTTTATTATGATGCTTGCAAAATTTCGATGTTATATAACCCGGCAAGTGTGTTTTTGGGGAGGGGGTTATTGTGGTGTTTTTGGTTTTGATGAGTCGTGGTGATCCGTCTAGTTTCATTTTGATATCTTCATACATGTGTATCTCATATGTGTTGTGTTGTTTGTCAATATTAGCACAGTACCTCGTGAGGACTTTTACGGATGCCGCATGATCGCATTTCGCGCTTTGCGGTTGTAAGCTAACTTTTCTACCCTTATCATTCGTGTTCGCTTTTAAAGTAGGGGTGGTTGGTTTTGCTTCAATGTTTTGTTTTCATGTGGAATGAGTTATACTTAGTAATTGTTATCCCTATGGTGTAAATGAGTCGGTTTTCAAGAATTTTGATGCCTTTGACATTGTTTGTGATACATTGAGCCTTAGTATTGTTTTGTTAAACATATAGTGATTGTACAGATGCATTTGGTTTGTGTTGTGATCATGTATTGAGAATGGAATAGTTCTATCACGTTAGCTTTGACTTCACAAATCACCTTGACTAGTGAACGATATGGTAGCTATTAATGACCCGGTTACCTAGAACTTATATTAGTAACTTTGAGGCAAAATAGAGAGGTCCTCGTTGTTAGGTACGGGATGACGGTTTTGGCATTTATTTTGACCTGATCAGAGCCAAAAGCCATCCTTATATGTATATCCACAGCTACCCTCTCGGCCTTTGTGGTGTGGCTGCACCGCCACCCGAACTAGCCTTTCGTGTTACTAACTCGTAATTTCCGATGCCCCGAGCTTTATTTCGCCTACATAACCTTGATCACCTTGCATTGAGCTTTAGTTGAGACATGGATTACGATATGGTGTCATGATTTACGAGTTATTCGGGAAGAGGATCGTGACAATGTTCCGTTGTGGCTATTCATCAAATTTTTATGTATAGTATCTATTTTCATACTTTGATTCATTTTAAAAAAAGAAAAAAAGTGTATGTTTTTATAGTTTGTCATAAGTTCAAAATGGACTAAAGTGTTATATAATGAAGAAATGTGTGAAATTGAAGTTAGGGTTTGGATTTCGAATTTTTAATAGTCGGAAGATTGAGGACGGTTAGAACCGACTACGTGTTTATTTTTTTTTCGGTTAAAGCTCTCTTGCACTTTATTCTTTCTATGTTTATCGTAAATATCCTTTCGTTAACCCCACCCTAGTCTAAAGATATAACCCTTTCAAGTCCTGCTTCAATCGCATTAGACTTCGATAGACCTTGATTAGTGGAGATGTTTATGAAGTATAAGCCTATGGTGTAATCGCTGATATACGTAAACTCGAACCGATCCGATCCATAATTGATCGTCAGATTCGATTCACAAAGACCGATCGAGACACTCGATCATGCACAAGGAAGCTTATGAATTAAAATTCATTTTTGATTTTATCACGATACGATTCGCGATAATAAATTAATCTACAAAGAAGGTTAGTAGATTTACCCTCAACCGAGAGAAGCCGTGATCTTCCGAAAGTTGTATCTCCAAGCGACGATCGTGGACGCCGATCCTCATAAGAGAACCTCCTCAATATGCTCAAGAAAACTCTAGTTCTTCTTCTCCCAAATGGCTAAGACAAGAAAACAAATTTCTCTTTTTTTCAAAATAGGCGTCGGTTATTTTATTAAAAATGGCGTTGGTTTTTATAGGTCTATTTTGTGTTGGGAGAAACTCTCTTTATAAGAAAATAACTAATAATTTGAGAGTTTATCTTTTATACATAAATTTATCTTTCCTTTTAGGAAAATAAAACCTTTATCCAATAGAAAAACAAATTTTCTATTTATCCAATAAGAAAACTAATTTCTTATTATAATTATTTAACACATAAATAATTACATTATCCACAATTAATTAGGAGAAAATTTCTTTCCCAAAACCAAATAAATATGGTGCCATTTTTATGCCATTTGGGATAATAGAAAATGTCTTTTCCTTTTACATATTATTTACCAAATAAATAATATTTGCATATTCATTAAATAGACTAACTATTTAATTTATTCTCGAGTTCCACACAAAACGAAAACACTCAAGTGTTAGAGCCAAACCCGGGACCATGAGACTCATAAATCAGTGAGCTACAATAAATTGAATAAAATATTCATCGAACATAATATTTTTACTCTACTTATTAATTCCGAATTACGCCACCATAAATCTGGCAAACTCAACTCTATCGATTATAGATTTAACTTATTCTCAAAGCCGCCGAAATGATAAGTGTCCATTGATATAATCATTACATACAAACTAACCTCCATAGACTATCCAGAACGGCCGGAATATTTCAGTAAACCTTCTTCATCTTATCTTATCCTTATTTACCATCAACCCACTAGTGATCAATTAGTTCATAACCAATACGAACTCGCTCGATCGATCGCTTCTAGGATCAACAAATAAGGGGAATGTCTTTCTACTTCCCAAAGAAGAATGTATTCCATATATGCGACACATACTCCTCACTCATTCTAGAATAGTGCCAACGTGAAAGTGGATTCGCACCGCGCCTTAGCGATCCTTAACGAACACATCAAACCCTATCTTGAAACAAGCAGTGTGTCTCAATCACTTTATGATTAAGGTTAATCCATATATGATCATCTTGTGATTTAATAAGATTTCCCAATCACGGAATTATATGAGAAATGCCTAATAAATCGGTCCAAATTCTATATGACTACATCATATATAAATGCCCCACTTAGATAACCAATATCTACGGTCCGATAAGTCGGTCACACCTTAAAGTGTTCATCATGATTAGTGGTGGTTTTAATCAATAGACTTCATACTTTGATTAATTTCACCACGGACTAACAGCTTAAGTGTATTACCATAAACTTAATCCTCATGTGTGACACACACTGTTATATGGCTACATATGATACGACTTGGGGTTTTCAAGAGAGTGTATAATATATAAGCACAAAGCAAATAATAGGATGAGAATAAATCGCCATTTATTAATTATAAAACAATTACATAAATTATCTTACGGGCGCTACTTCCAACAAGAATCCTCGGTGCATTATAATGCCTATAATCTAAACCGGTCATAGGTGACTTAATGATGAAGAAGCTATACACACACACACATTATTTTCAATACAAGGTTGAACTTAAATCCTTTGCATTTGTGTCAATTACTTGTGTTTTACCATTTCAATTTTATAGACTTGATGTATGATAGCAATGTTGACCCCATCTTTATTTTTGAATCTCTCATCTTTGCTCGAGGCTAACAAAAGCTAAGTAGGGGTAGTTGATGAAAGTCAAATTGGTTATCATTTACTATGTGATTATACCCGCTTATACCTCATTTTATATGTTTCGGAGACATTGTATTTGATGTATTTTGATGTATTTTACACCTTGGTTATCATTTCTGCATATAGGACGGTAAGTCCGAAATCCCATTATTTTTCGGTGTTTTAATACATTCTCGTCACCCTAGTGTCCTGTAGGGGTTACGTGTGGTATTTGTTGTGATTTTGTACAGGTATTAGGTGTTCAATAAGGCCGAATGCGAAGTTATGAAGGTAGAACGCAGTGCTGAAGCTTAAACGCTCAAACGGATCAAAACTCGCTGGTACTACAACCATACCTTCTATTTATCTGCATTCTGATCCATCTTAGAGGCATTTTCGGGCTGGACATCTTCAAGACAGTTTTAGACAATTGAATCATCTTTCCAATGAATTTTTAATCACTTGATTTGGAGGTCTACAAACAAAGTACATGACCAATTTATCGAAGGTGTGTCACCTAGGCGCACTTTCTCAGGCGCACGCCTATAATCGATTTCACTAAACACTATAAATACCCCCATCTTCATCCATAGAGATACACACACACACACACACACACATATATATATATATATATATATATATATATATATATATATATATATATATATATATATATATATATATATATATATATATATATAGATCTAGATCAAATTTTCCTAATGTTTTTCTTTCATCTTTTATTAGATTAGATTAGTTGGTAGTAGATTAGCTTAGTTTAGTTGTAGATCGTTGTAATCTGGAGGATCTCGGTGATAGCTTGACGCTGCTATTGACGGGATTTCGCCAGAGATTCATTTTCTACAATATATATATTCGGTATTTCAATTTACATATTGTTCTTTCTTTCAATCTTGTTGAATGTTTGATTTCTTGTTATTTTCTCGTTATAATGAGTAGCTAATCCGCTTTTAGTCGAAAGTTATCCAAAATCTTCAAAATCTAATCCTAGCTTGTTGATTGAAGTGTTTTGATGAGTTGATTGTTAGATTCTGGTGTTATTGTTGTTCTAGAGCTTGTTCTTGATCACGGTTGTTGAATTCGTGATTTGATAATCGTATTACACGCGTCTTCTTTACATATGTATTTTATGGTAGGATACGGAACCGTACTAGGATCACCTCAGAAACCGACTGAGTTGTTTAGATTCGGTTTTGTGAGTGAGGTTAATATCAACTTGTTGAGCGTTTACTGATCATAGATCGTGTTAGGTCGGGCTAAATCCAAACTAATGGACTGCTGAACCTCGACATGGAGGGGTAGATTATTGAAATAATGTCTATTCTCGAAATAGAGACGACACCTTCGAGTGACACCGAGAACATTAGAGTAGATTGAAAAACTTCCAAAATGAGTTAGGGCTAGAAAGTAAAGGGGTTGGATCATAGCTCGGATATCTTGTTTTTCATAGTTTAAACCCTATTCTTTGTGCATATTAGTTTGTAGTAACCGGTGATCCGACAAATCACCTTTTCAAAGATCGTGTTGACTCTAAACTGGAACGACCAACTTTGGTACTCGACCAGATTCTCTCAGGATACGACTCTGACTCACCAATTCTAGGCTACAATTGACCCGTACACCAGCCGGTAAGATTGACACTTAGAATAGGCCGATCACAGTGAACCAATGCTAATGCTAACTTTTCAGATTAGTATATTGAACTTCAGACCGTGGAAGCACCTTACTTACATAAAATATTAGCCGTTGGATATGATCATGTTTGTTTACTAGCACAACACTTATAGCTTCCTCACAAACCGATGCATAAAGCAAGAATGCGTCTTCTTCTTTCTGAGAAGTTAAGGTCGGAAGCTCCACGGGTAGGATTTCAGCCTCTTCAAAAGCCTCGCCGACTCTCCCTCGCCCAATCGAAATTCATAGCTTTCTTCGAATCTTAAAGAAGGGAAAGGCACTTTGTGCCGATCTAGATAGGAATCTACTTAGGCGCCACCCGTCCCGTCAATCTTTGCACCTCCTTGATGCTTTTCGAGCGGGCATAGTCCGCATCGCGCTCATCTTATCCGGGTTTGCTTTGATTCCTTTCTTTGAGATCATATTTTTTAAAACTTGCCTTGACCTTATCCCGAATGTGCATTTCTTAGGGTTGAGCTTCATCTGTGTCTAGCGGAGCACTCCACAAACTTCTTTTACATCCTTTAAGTATTGTTCAAGAATCTTGCTCTTGATCAATAAATCATCGACGTACACTTCCATGCATCCTCCGATCTCGCCATTAAAAATCTTGTTCATCGCTCTCCGGTATGTTGCTCCAGCATTCTTTAAGCCAAAGGGCATGGTTATGTAACAAGATGTCCCAGCTCTATTGTGAATGATGTTTTCTCCGCGATCGATGAGGTCCATGGCAATCTGATGTTATCCTTTGTATGCGCGATAAAAACGCAAATGCCTCAAAATCGATCATGAATCCATGAGTCGGTGATCTTAGGAAGGGCATAACAATCTTTGGGGCAAGCTTTGTTGAGGTCGGTGAAGTCTACGCACATCCTCCAACTCGCCGCCTGGTTTCTTGACTAGCACAGGTTTTCCAACACTCCGGGTAGACTACCACTCGATTATATTCGCTAGCGCAGTTTAGTTAGTTCCTTTTTGGATCGCGCGCCATACGCGCTCCCATGAAAAAATCTCTTCTTTTTGGATCGACTTTCCTCGGCGGGTCCACGTCACTTTGTGAATCAGGATATCTAAGGATAAACCAAGCATATCTTCGGTTTATCTAGCCAAGATTATGTTGTAGAATTAGTTTATCCTCTTGTGATTGATTGGGAATGATTGGTTGTGTTGTTAGTTTTGATTGTTGTGGAGCTTGCCTACTTGTATTGTTTTGTTGCTTTGCCTACCGCTTGGTGAGTCACCAAGTGTTATTTTATCATACTATTGTTGTTTCGCCTTGTAGTATGGATGACCAAAACGCGACATGGTAAGGAACCACTTACTCCTCTCATCCCGGATATCAACACGATATTAGGGAATGAGCAAACAGAACAAAGTTGGTCAAGCCTCGCCGTGGGTTGGAACTTAGTGAAATTCTTCCCAAGGATCGCCTACCCAAGAATAGAGATGGACGAGGGCACGCTTGAATGCACAAGTTGAACAAGGGGCATGGATGCCCAAACCAAGAACAAACCCAAACTTACATTCTTAACTCCCCAAATGCCAATGAACCACAACCACCACCAAACAATAACCACCAAACCGCCATCAAAACCGCAACAACCGTAACAAAACAATAATAACCCCAAACCCAAGGCAACTTTGTGATCAAGCCGCATGGAGGAATGGGACCAACAATCCGATTCTTTTACCGAATGCCGAGCAAACAATTTTGAGGTTAAAGCTCATCTTTTTGGATTGGTTGGCACAAGGGCACAATTTCATGGACGTGAAGACGAAGATCCGCACCATCACCTTTACAACTTTGAGGAATTATGTAACACGGCCAAGAGTCAAGGAGCGATCGAGAGTTGACAAGGATGTCTATGTTTTTTTTTCTTTGGATGGGAAGGCTAAGGATTGGTTCATGTCACTTCTCACCATTCCTTAACAAATTGGGAGGAAATTCAAAATGAATTTTGAAACAATACTTCACTCCGGTCGTAATTCGTGAGTTGAAAGTTGAAATTGCAAGTTTCAAGCAAAGTGAACATAAAACACTTGGGGCCGTGGGAGAGATTCAAGCGGTTGTTGAGAGCGTGTCCGATCATCATACTGTTAGACATGCAAATTCAGTTTTTTCCGCCGAAGCTAAGAAAAGAATCACGAGCCGAGATTGACTCAAGCGTGCAATGGTTCTGATGATGATGAGCGCGCACAAGATGTATATGATGCGTTGAGAAAATTAAGTAAAAACAACCGAATGTAGGAGATAGGTTCATGCACAAGAAGAGTTTCTTTTGTGGGGAGAGGCCACCGCCAAATCAAGTGTTGGCCCAATTAGCCTCTCTTTAAGCAATAAAGTTGATGAGATAAAAGTAAGCAAGAATTGAAGGAAGTATGTCCACTAATGTGAGTAGTAGGGGAATTGAAGAATGAAGAGTATGCACTGATTGGAGATGAATGAATCAAGTGATTATTCTAATGAAGAAGTGAGCTACATGCAACAACACTACATAATGCCTACTCCAATGCATACAATAATTTTCAAAGAGATTTTCCCACTCAACGTTGGTGTTCCAACCTCGAACAAGCAATCATCTTTCGTCCCTCAACAAAAGCCCGCCTCAACACCAACCCTCCTCAAAACCAAAATTTCCAAGGCCATACTTCATATCAACTCTCCACAACCACCCCACACATTCTTACTAACAACACACCTACATAAAATATTCCAATCACTCAAACTTCAAGTTCATCTACGGAAAAGGAAGAGAGTGGAAAGATGATGAGAATCTTATGGGAGTTGTCTCGACTCAAGCCGCAATATGCAATCTATGATGTCTTCTATGAGTGCACAAAGGACTGTAGATGTGGGTACTTTTGAGAACATCCATGAGCGG
>JAOBSW010000528.1:0-100449 GCA_026214975.1 Gentiana macrophylla | reverse complement strand
CTAACAAAGGTGGCATAAAGTGGTATACCTGCTCTTGAACCCCGAAAGTGTATATGCCTTTATTTCATGTAGATAAATCCTGTCATAGGTTTCACCTAAAGAAGTGAAAGCCAAATGATTGTTGTAAGTTCTAATGCAGATCTAAAATGTGTGGATTCATTAGAATCAAGTCGAAGAAATCAACTAAGACGCTGGTAAGGGAGTACTAATTGTAGACTATATCCCCACCGCCGCAACACAAGGTGGGAGATTCATGAGCAAATCTAACAACCCCACACGACGTAAAATGGTTCACCGGAGGTGGATATCGAGTGCACGCAATATCTTTGAAAGCATCGCCACACAAAGTGCACGCGATCTGGTTTATGTTTTTGTGGTTTTTGCGGGCTGTTTCGCAACTCCGTGCACAACTGTAGAAATGGAGGCAAAAGTAGGACAGGCATGAACTTTGTCAGCCAAATAAGGCAATGATTACGGACAACGGTCGTGCCAGGGTACGAAACCGGAGGAAGAACCTGAACACAACCTGATGAAGTAGTAGAGCAACATAAGAATGCTCACCGCTTAATCGGAGTGTAGGTTTGTGGGGAAGGACATATGGCGCGGACTGCATTCATTCGGTCGTGGAAAGATCACCACATGTAAGTGAGGAGAGGTGCAAGCAAGGTTTTCTAACACCTACTTGCACCTTGGCCTTCTTGCGCATCGTGAAAGGTTTACTTAGCTTTCATGACAATCATTTATACTAACAGCATGAGAGAAGAAGGAAGATGAGATTCATTTTCCTCAACGAAATTATGAGTCAGCATGGAGGACATTTTTTTCTTTCTTTTTTTTTTTTGCACGCCATCCAAGTGATGGCTTGTTGTCTATAAGCATAACATGCTTCAATCAGATGAATGAGGCATAAGCATATTTTTTACTCGACGGCACCTAATGATTCCTAGACCTAAAGAAGTCAAAGGATAGCCTACATCTTAACATATATACATCACTTATTCAACACACACAACACCTAAAACAAACAATGTAAAGATACAAAGAGCTATTTTCCATGTCTTAGATTACCAAATCACATACAAAGGTGTATCCTTATTGACCTAGCCAAATATGGAACAAAAAAATGAGTGTCAAACCATAGCCACAAGGAGAAGCCAAAAGCATATGTTTTTTCATATGTCTAAGAGAAAAAGAACCAAAGCAAAACCCTATTTTCTTCCTTCACCCAATGAACTATGATGCAAATGTTAACCACTATTTGGGATTGGTACTATTTAGGATGCAAAACATCAAAGTAGAGAGACTTGAGCCATGGTCCTGCATTTATGCAGTGTTTAAGAGCAAAGCATAAAGCCTAACACACACCACCGGTCATGAATGTAAACCATATCTTTTTCACATAGTGTAACGGAGAAGAAGAAGAACGAAACCTAATTTTGGTCCACACAAGAGCAAAATGCATAACAAAGAGACCTAAAGATGAAATATTTGACTTAGATTTACAAACCCTAAGTCCTAAACATACCACACACCACAATGGAAAGCAAGGTGTGGAGACCTAATTTTCAACTAACCGCATGAATAGAGGAACAATCACAACCAAATGAAATGAACTCAGTTCACATAAGTGCAACGGAGAAGACAAAGAATGAAACCCCAATTTTGGTCCACACAAGAGCAAATATAGAAAGAGACATAAAGATCAAAATTTTCACTTAGATTCACAAACCCTAAGTCCTAAACATACCACACAGCACAATGGAAAGCAAGTTACAGAGACCTGATTTCAACCAACCACATGAATAGAAGAACAGTTACAACGAAATCAAATGAATGGACCTTAAGCAACGAAATTGTTAGTGCAAGATCTCGAAAGCTAGCAAACCGAATTCGTGAGTAACACACAGTGAAAAACAAAGCAATCAAAATTGCATTTAAAAAGATGAAGGTGCAAGCGTGTAATGGAGGGTAAATGGGAAAAAACTACAAATTACCTCTGCTGCGGCTTTAATCGTGGAAGATGACCTAAATTTCTCTCCGCCCTCTATAACGATGGCAACCATACCTTGTTTTGTGGCTCAAATTCGCAGTTAGTAAATAAATCATTACGCTTCCCTCACAACCGTAGGTTATCAGAGCAAGTGGGTCATTTTTTCTTCGCCTACGAAGAGAGATTAGAGGGTTGATTGGAATTGGTGTGGCGGAGAAGTGGCTGAAAGGGTTGGGTGGTGGTGGGGTGGAAGCGTCGGTTGGCTTTGTGAAAGAGAAGGGGGCAGGTGGTGGTAAGTAATGGCATTGAAGCAGAGGTTAATTTAGTGCAGTATAGGTATCCTAAAAGCATTATTTTATTAAATTAGTACTTTAACCCCTCTCGGCAAATGCCATACCCCTAGCTCATGCCTGCTTTTTATTTTAATTAAATTATATGTACATAAATGGCACAAATTATAAAGTAGGACACATCATGTACTATAACTAAACATCATGTACAATATGTTTTTATAATATTTGTTTTTTTTTTGGAAATGATATAAGATGTGTTTAAATAGTAGAAAAAAGAACCATTGGGTAAAAAAATAATTATTCCACCATCATCGGGGAGAAGGAGTAGGCAACAGAAAACTTATGTCAAGAAAATGTTCCAATAAAATTCAGAAAATTAGAATCGGGGAGAAACGGAACCGAAAACACGCGACGAAAGCATCGTATCATACATCGTATCATGAAAATCATTAAAAGTGTTATAATAGAATTTGGAAAATTAAAAGCGGGAAAGACCGCAACGGAGAACGCGTATGCGTAGGATCCTATCGTATTTTATATCATGAAGCTTATAATAATATATATGAAGATAGATAATATAGTCCGTGTTAGATGATAATATGGTTTTATCATACAACTTTCAAGAACGGTAGGAGAAACACCCTCGTCAAAGTATAACAATAAGTACATAATAAAAATTTAATGAGTCATGAGAATAACAATAAACTACCATAGAAGAAGTCGTAATATATTAGTACATACTCATGGGAGAGAAATATATATGTTACCACATACATAAGCATGTGTTACCGGAAAAAAACCAAGGGCAAAAAAGAAAGAGGAAGACACACACGTACATTGAAGGAAAAGCAACATGGAATATTTAGGGAAAAAAAATCTGTAAACGTCAACAAAGGCAAGCAATGCACGTAGGTGATAAAGAGAAAGAAGAGAGGACCAAAAAGGTGGAAGTGGCTAAATAAAATGAAAACGACGGAATTGTGTAAACACGATACTTCGCACAAATAACTACAATGAGAACGACGGAGTTGTATGCATCCGGAAAAAATACACACGCTTAACTAAAGGGGAAAAAAAATACACATTGCTAAAGAATAATTAACTCACCCGCAAAATGTAACGGGAAAAGACGTAATGAGAAAGCACATAAATAAAAATGACAAACGACATGAATGCGAAAAACAATAGCATTTTAAGAATAAGCAAGGTACACAAGGATGCGAAACCAATAAACACGGCGTAAAAAACAGATAAGAATGAGTATAACAAACACATAAGTAAGGAAAATATACACCGCAGAATGTAAAAGTAGTAACAATTAAAACTACATAATCTATGGTTGTGATATGTACATTGAGAGGGGACACAAAAACTACCCAAAAATGAGGAAAAAAAAATACCAAAAGAATAGAAATAAAAATAAAAAAGGAAAAGAAAAAGACCAAAAGCAGTCAATGCACAAATGGGAAAAAAATAGGAAATTCAAATGAGGGGAGGAGAAAGAGGAAAAAACCCAGGAAAAGCCGGACCAATAGGAGGTGACACGTGTCACACCCATTGTCAAATCCCCTTCCATTGTCTTTGTATTAGATAGTAGGAAAAAATCTGAAAAGGAATGTTTATTATTATTATTATTATTTTCCTAAGGTGGGCTGAACTAGTGGCTGAACGTGTGGTAATGGATTTTATTGGTATATACCTGTGTGTATTTCTGGGCTGAGCTTACCTGTGTCTTACCGTATGTCCACCCAATGAGTGTGACGGGAGTAGCGATGGAGTGTGTAGAGATGGTGGTGGCGGTGATGGTGAGGCGTGTGGTGGTGATATGTAGACAACGACGGTGGTAGATGCTGGAAGGTAACAGTGGTTGGATTCGGTGGGGTAGGCAGGTGGTGCGGGAGGTGGGTAGTGGACGGTGAGTGGTGGGGTGGACGATGGTTGATTTTTTTATCACTAGGTTATGTTTTAAATTTCATTCCATCCATTCCAACCAATTTCAGATGGAATGAAAATGGATAAAATTCATTCCAATGGAATGAAAATTAATTACATTCTCTCGCATCCAAACACGCCCATATGATTGAATGGAATGAAAAAAAAAAAAGGCATTTCATTTCATTCCATTCTTGCAATCCAAACGCACCAACGTTCTAGAGCCAATCAGTAATAAATACACTATCACAGAAATATAAACAATATCACAAAAATATACTAATACGCCCCCTCAAGCGGGACGATGAGGTGGAAGTCCCAGCTTGAACTTAAAATAGCCGAAGGAGAGACGGGGTAAAGGCTTTGTCAACGCGTCGGCAAGCTGATCATTACTCGAAACATGGGAAACCCGCAAGAGACCCTGCTGAACTTGGTCACTGTTGGAAGTAGCGCCCGAAAGACAATTTATGTAATTGTTTTTATAATTAATAAATGACAGATTTATTCTCATCTTATTATTTTCTTCGTGCTTATTTTTAATACCTTAATTGAAAACCCCAAGTCGATCATATGTAGCCATATAATTTAGTGAGTGTCACACACGAGGATTAAGTTTACGGTGATACACTTGAAATGTTAGTCCGTGGTGAAGTTAATTAAAGTATGAGGTCTATTGATTAAACCATCATTAATGCGCCCGAACACTTTACAGGTGTGACCGCCTTATCCGGACCGCCGACATTGGTTGTCTAAGCTGGGGCATTTATATATGATGTAGTCATATAGACTCCGGACCGATTTAATCTGCGCTTCTCATATAATTACGTGATCGAAATCTTATTAAATCACAAGATGATCATATATGGATTAACCTTAATCCTCGGTGATTACTGCACTCCGATTGTTTCAGATGAGGGTTTGATGTGTTCAAGGATCGCTAAAAGGCGAAGTCCAAATCACTTTCACGCTGGCACTATTCTCGGAATGAGTGAGAAGTGTGTGTCTCATGATATGGAATCCATTCCTTCCTCAAGGAAGTAGAAAGACAATCCACTTATTTGTTAATCCTACAAACCGATCAATCGGCCGAGTTCATATTGGTTATGAACTAATTGATCACTAGCCGGGTTAATGGTAAATAAGGATAAGATGTATTGAGAAGGTTTACGGAAATAATCCCGCTTCATGCGGATAGTCTATGGAGGGTTAGTTTATATGTAATTATTATATCAATGGACACTTATCGCCTTGACTCGACATTTTGAGAATAAGTTATATCTATAATCGATAGAGTTCGATTTGGATTTATGGTGGCGTAATTCCGAATTAATGAATTGATTAGAAATATTTTGTTCGATGAATATTTTATTCAATTTATTGTAAACTACTCTGGTTATAGGCCCATGGGTCCCTGGGTTGGCTCCTAACACACGAGTGTTTTCGCTTTATGGAACTCGAGAATAAATTAAATAATTGGCTATTTAATGAGTAAGAATATTATTTATTTGGTAAATAATATGTAAAATAGAAAGACATTTTCTATTAAAAATCGATGAAAGTGGCGCCTCACATGTAGATAAATTAGGAAAGAAATTTTTCTAGATTATGTCACATGTGTAATTAATTAATTATCTATTTGTTGATAATTAATGAAAAAATAAGAGATTGATTTTTTTAACTATCTCTTATCTTTTAAATATCTTTCCTTATGAGAATAGGTAATTGTGGTGTGAAAAGATAACTCTCTTTACTAGCTTATTTTCCTATATAAAGAGAGTTCATCCCAATCACACACACATAGCCGGCCCTATGCTAAGGCCCGCGAGACCCGGGTCTTAAGCCCAACGGTGTCGGAGGGCCCAACAGTACATGTTTCGCTAAAAGAAAAAAAGAATTCGTGTAGATTTAATCCGATCCAACCTAATATAATATGTTAACTTTCTTTTTTGATAAAGGGCCAATTTTTGTTTTACTCTAATTGATAAAGGCCCCGATAAAAAAATTTACCAAAAAAAAACATATAAACAAGTTTTATTAATTTTTGCATTTACGGATGTTAAAAACGCGATAAATGTTGGAAAAAATGTAGTACTTAGGATTTGACAGAGAATTAGAAACTCCAAGACACGTTAATAACGTTGTATTTTAAGAGATGTTTCGTCCCACACGATTTGTCACTAAGGGATCAAATGAAAATCTCTTTCAGATATTATGGGGTGTTTGATTCAAACAAAGACTTGTTTGAATCAAACCCGAGGACAATCAAAGTTTTTCTCGATGATGTTGTCAAACTTATGAATTTTCGCCTCGCATACTTATACCTTTTATAGGTTGCAAAGCACTTCATAAACGAATGGAGGTACTCGCACGCGAAAGCGGTAGGGTTGTCATCACCGTTCACGGATGAAAGCATGCAACCCTTACACGAAAGGGTCGATATATCAATTCGAAAATGCATGTATCTCGAAAATGCATATCCTTCATGAACTCGATGCATGCATTGGTTTAGTTGTGATATCAGTCGAACCCGCTTCGCTTCAGAAAACATTAATTCGTGACGGCAACTCGTATGTAAACGATAACCAAAATATTTATTTATGAAAAAATGTCTAACAATAAGTATGTTTTTAAAAAAAAAAAAACTTCAACTAAAAGCTCCAATTCGGGGACTTGGTCTTAAGCCCAACAAAAGCGAGGGCCGTCCCTGCACACCCCAAGCAGGGTTCGAACCCTGGACTCTCCACTGGAAGTCAGGTTAGACCCTAGTGGATTACCACTAGAGTATGTAACTGAGTACACCCGTATCTTATTTTAAAAAACCCCGCGTATCCATACGCATATCTGTACATGTGTTATATATCTACTAAGTAGTGTATATATGCATTGAATACTTGTCTTGAAAACATAAATTAAATTATCCGATAGTGTCATTTACTTACTACTTCTCAATACATTGTTGTTTGTTGAAATTATTGAGCTAAATTCCACAGTCAAACGTAACACATGCAGACGTGGACAATTGTTTAATACAAATCTCTTATTTGTTGATTTGCAGCTGACAACTTCCCCCAACATTTTTTAGAAGAGAGTAGTCAACTTGGATTTACTATCTAATAATTGCTGTGATTGTTAAGTTAAATTCACTTGAATCAGAATGGAGGAAGAGAAATGGACTTGTGCATACTTTGTATCGAATTATAGGAAGCTTTCAACAATCCAGCACATAGCCCCGTGGGCTGATCAAGTTCTTGGCCAATTCCAGATGCTGAACCCCGTTTCGTTGCGATAACATTAATTCGTACGGCAACTCGTATGCAAATGATAACCAAAATATTTATTTATGAAAAAATATCTAACAATAAGTATGTTTAAAAAAATTCAACTAAAAGCGCCTAATTCTGATTTGGGCTTGTTCCCTCAATAAAAGCGAGGCGCCGCCTCGACACACATTATTGCGCCACAATCAAAATAAAAGAAGAGAAAAATTAATTTCTCGTTCTAGGCATTAAGAGAAGGAAAAACCTAGGGTTTTTTCTTGGGCATATTCGAGGAGGTTCTACGGCGAGAATCGACGTCCACCAGTCGTCGCTAGGAGATACAATCCGGAAGATGGTGGCTTCTCCCTTTTGTCGATTTCTCATCTCTCTGGTTTGGGTAAATCTACTAACCTTCTTGTAGTTGTTAATTATTTATGAATCATATCGTGGTAAAATCGTAAACGAATCTAATTCATAGCTTCCGTTGTGCATGATCGAGCGTCTCGATCGGTGGTATGAATCAGATCTGACGATCCAATTTTGGATCGGATCTGGATTCGGGTTTCTGTATATCCAGTAGTCACAAGAAAAATGATAGTCACTAGCCACATGCTTCATGCGAGAATATAAAACAGGATTAACACACAACTGGGTGGCACTGACATTATCACAAAAAATAATAGGCGTAGAGGCAGTGCATGACCAAAGTCACAAAGTAAATAAGTAAACCAAGAAATCTCAGCAGCAATATCGGAAACTGCACAATACTCAACCCTTAGTCGAAGAACGAGCAACAAACTTTTCTTCTTGGAGCTCCAAGAATTGAGATTTTTGCCAATAAACTCAAGGTAGGCAGTAGTGGAGGAGTAATTATTATCTTTATTATTGAAATTGAAGAAATTAAAGAACACAAGAGAAAATAAATGCAAAATTCTCATTGATCAAAGGGTAATAAACTAGTTCATTACAATGTTGCTGATCATGAAGTATTTATAGGTATACTTCATTAAAACGGTTACATACAACATGTACATTCAGTTAAAACAAAATGTAAGTTACAACAGTACATATTCTGCTAAGTTTAGTAGTTATGTAGTCAACTTAGCTGAGTTCTGTGTAGTCAGCTGAGATGAGCCAAGTATATCAGTTGAATCTCTCAAGGCAGCTGAGCTGAGTGTTTGCACATCCTCTTACATCTATCACTCCTTTATCTATATATTGTAACACCCCTCTCAAGATGAGAATAGTGAATGAATTAGCTTGCACATCCGTCTTGCATCAATCACTCATTATCCATTAAAACATGGCTGGAAAATATTGGAAATACCTAATTTCCAGCAAAAAGCAAAAAACAGGTGCATCCAAAGCTTTCGTTATGATGTCAGCAAGTTGCTCTTCGGTGTTAACATGTATAGGTTTGATCAAGCCTGACTTGACCTTGTCTCTGACCACATGACAGTCAATCTCAATGTGTTTTGTCCTCTCTAAAAACATAGGATTGTGAGCAATATGAAGAACATCGACATTATCACAAAACAAAGCATCAGGTGGTTTAATTGGAATCTACAAATCCTTCAAAATGTAGATAAGCCACTACATCTCACAAGTTGCATTAGCCATTGCCCTGTTTTCAGCTTCAGAGGAACTTTTTGCAATGGTTGTTTGTTTCTTACCGTTCTAAGAAATGGGAGCATCTCATAAGAACATCATATAGCCTGAAATAGCTTTCCTAGTCTCATGACATCTTGCCCAATCACTATCAGTAAACCCTTACAAGATGAAGGTGTTCTCAGCTGGAAAGAAAATTACTTGTCCTGGATTGGCCTTCAAATATCTAAACAGGCTATGAGCTGCTTTCATGCGATTCTCAGTTAGATTATCCAAAATCTGACTCGACTGATGAACATCAAATGCAATGTCAGGTCTAGTAAATGTTAAGTAAATTAACTTGCCAACCAAAGTTTCCGGAGGCTGATCGGTGTTTTCTGGCTAGGTTTTCAAGCGAATCTTCAAGATTTCTTCACAATTTCAAGGTAAAGTTCTCAGATTTACTTCGATTTTTACGGTTACGAAATACCTCTTTATGCATGATTCTTTGAATTCTTGTGAAGAACGCTATGGTTTTTTTCAGTTGCTTTAGAACATTCATATTTTCCAGGTCTAAGTGGAGCTATTAGAGGCGATTAATGAGATGCCTAGCGACCTCACGCGGTGAGAGAGGTGAGGATCGTTATGGGCTTTATCATGCTTAACCATCTTCCAGGGTTCTGAAAGGCACTATATATGCGCTTGGATACTTTGGCATGTCTTTGTCAAGAGGCGGAGGAGGCGAATCTCAAATGAGTAGCCCGCCACAAAGATGAGTGAATATATTCTTTTCTCCTTTAAGGTTGAAGTAGAGAGGCTCTTAGGTTGAATGAAGGCACGCACTCCGAGGCGGGTCTTAAATCAAGAAAGGTTTCTTGACGCTATTGAGCCCTTCAGCACCTTAGCCGGAATATCTAGACTACGTCCAGCGGGCATAGTGCCTTTAGTCGAGATTGTTCCTGTCAGTGTCGATCCCAACTGGTATGTTGAGTGTCACCTTGGTGCTTTCTATTCTGACTGCAAGATATTTCGGGGTTATTGTGGTGACTGATCTCCCCTCAACCGTGGTAATTGTTGCTTTACTTTGCCATTATACATGTTTGTATTCGCTCAACTTTTGCCTTTATGTATGAATTCCTTGCATATAGCGTTAGGACTTACGGTACGATACTTAGGTGATTCTTCGCTTATGATCCGGCAAGATTTTTCTTTATGTGCGAGAGAATATGGATGCTACCGAAGGTGGGCCGGAGAAGGCCAAAGAGCTAAGCGCAGTGAGGAGAAAGAGCTCGCCTCAGTCGCGACCCCATGAGTTATTTCGCATATGGTTCAAACTCGTCCCCACCTCCGCAAATGTGCAGGAGGTAGTGAACACCACTAAAGAATAAGTGGAGTGTACGCTTCTTCAGTAGGGGCAATAAGCGAGTGTAACGCTTCTTCTTTGAATTTTTTGGGCTTTTTTATTTCCCGATTCCGGTTAGAACTCTCTTCTGTCGAGTTGAGTTCAGCTTTATCTCTCCGTCCAGAGGCGAGGATGATGGAGCTGCTTTAGATTCCGTGAACTTCCTAGCTAGGAAGTGTTAGGTGTAGTGCCCGAAAGTCAATTTATGTAATTGTTTTTGACAGGATTTATAATTCATCTTAATGTTTGCATTTATGCTTACATTAATACACTGCTAAAAACCCTAAGTATATCGGTATGTAATCACATAACTCAGTGTATGGCATACACACGAGGATTGAGTTAGTGATGATATGTTTAAAACTATTTAGTCCGTGGTGAATTTAATCAGAGTATGGGTCTCATGATTAATATACCAATAATAAGCCCAGAATACTTAATGGTGTGACCGTCTTATCCGGACCATCGGTGTAGGGTACCTAGTGGGGCATTTATATATGATGTCTATCATATAGGACTGGACCGATTTGATTTGAATTCTCGATATAATTCCGTGATCAAGAAATCTTATCGAATCACAAGATGATCATATATGGATTAATCTCAACTCGATGTGATCACGATCTACCGCTTGGTTCAAAGTAGGTTTGATGTGTTAGTTAAGGATCACTTGGATACATGTGATCCGAACACTTCTCGCTGGCTCTATTCTCGAATGAGTGAGTAGTCCGTGACTTCACGAGATATGGAATCCATTCCTTCCTCAAGGGAAGTAGACAGATGCTTCTCTTATTTGTTAATCCTAGAAATCGATCGATGGGCCTGGTTCATATTATATTAGTTATGAACTAATTGATCACTGGGGTTAATGGTAAATAATGATAAGATGTTTTGAGAAGGGTTTACGGAGATATCCCGAATCAAAATGAATGTGGCTATGGAGGATTTATCCGTATGTAATGATTATATCAATGGACGCTTTTACTCAATGATTAGAGTGTAAGTATATATCTATAATCGATAGAGTTCGATTTCGGTTTATGGTATGCGTAATCCCGAATTAATAGATTGAATAAGAATTGTTATGTTCGATGGATAATTTTATTTAATTTATTGTAGCTATCGGTTATAGTCCATTGGTCCCGATGTGGCTCCTAACATGCATATGTTTCTTGATGTTGGGCCTCAATGATAATTAAGTATTTGGACTATTTAATTGATGTGCGAATAATTATTTAGTGGGCTAAATAATTAAATACATGGAAAAGACATTTTTCGTGGACTCGGCCCATTATGTGAAATTTCATGTGCTAGCCTTATTTGACTAGGGCATGGTGTGTTCTACATGTTATGATTAGAAAGAAATTAGTTTTCTTGGATAATTACATGTCATGTGATTAATTGTTTATTTGTTAAATAATTAATCGGGAGATATTAGATATTATCTATTATATATATCTAACTTTGTTTTAGAATATATTAGATTTATCTTATATTTAATAAAGGATTATTATGATTGATTATTTAATTAATTATTAAATCCTTGGAGGACAATGATTTTCTCCTATATAAAGAGAGTTCTCCTGCCTTTTATTATGACATAATACACGATATACACACAAAATAATCTTGGAATTTTCGGCCAAGCTTAGGGTTTCGAGTTGGGAAAATCTTCGGGATTTTCCGGGTAACATATCGAGGAGGTCAAGCATCAAGGATCAACATCCACCGGTTGTTGCTTGGAGATACACATCGGAAGACTGTGGCATCTCAACTATTTGGATCTCGGCTTCACAATCCTTGGATCTAATCTTTTGATTGGTAAGTAGATCTCACCTTCTTGTATATAGATCTTAAATTATGTAGTTTAATTTATATTGATCGTGATCCTTGTTATTCCGCTGCAGAATCGGCGGATCTAGATCCGTCCGGCGATATTACATCCAACAGGAAGAACATTTGCTGCAAGTTGTTTGGCCACTTGAGGGAGAACTTGGCTTTGAGCGGACCTTTTTCTAGGCCGCTCTGAAAGCTAATCAGGACTACGTTGTCTGTGAGGCCTCTTGTCTGGTCCTAAACTCTGACGAATCGCTCGGAGTAGCTTCGAGCTGCCAACCCCTTATCGAATTTCATAAAGGTCATCATGTGTTTTCTTCGGCTGACTGGCCAACTTGAACTCAGAAATTAATTTGACCTGGAGGTCAGCCCAAGAGTTAATCGAGCGCGATGGAAGGTTCCTGATCCAAGACCGCTTTATCTTGCATGGTGCCAACAAAGGCAATGCACCATGCGGCTTGGCTCCTAGTGGCCAAAGAGACTTTAATATGGAATTGTTGGTCCCAGAGAGAAGGTAAACGATACCGGAGGGGGTGAATGACTATACTGGAGTTTCAAAAACAGTTATCAATATAAAATCTTTTAGGCAGCGGATAAGTCCCTTCTTTTAATACTATTTCAAGGTAGTATATGCACACACAAAGTATGAATTATGCAGTAAGTAAGTGCAGTAAAGTAAAGTGCTGAAAGTAAATAGACACAAAGGTTTATAGTGGTTCAGGGTGGTGTAATCCTTTAATCCACTCTTCTTTTGTGATGATTGGAGGAATTCACTATTGTTTTAACTGATACAATAGTTAGATTGTCCTTGGCTACACAAGCTTCACAATCTCCAAGACTATCACAACCTGGCTTCAAAAGCTTCAGTGACTCAGTCTTCAACACTGCTCCTTGAGAACAAATCCTTCAGCAGCTATCACAAACACAACTCCTTCTCAGATGACTCTGATTTTTTTGCTTGACTGGTGTGAATTGGATTCACATATTCTGTTGATCAATCTCAGTGCTTGATGTGGAATTTGAGCTCTAATTGCCGAGTTGATCTCTGTATATATCCTTTAAATTCGTATACAAGGCTTTTCAAATTGATAGAGCTTCGCTTGTTCTTATGCAAATCAATCGTTGTTTTTCCCGTCTCACAATGCCTTCTATTTATTGCCTTGATAATCCTTGATTTGAAATTCAATCCGTTGGCTATTTAAATGTGGAGAATAAACCTTGATTTAATTCTTGATTCCCTCTTGATTATATTCTCCTTGATCTCAGTGATACGGATTTTCTTCAAACATTCATCATAAAATCCGTCCTTGATTGATTGTGCATTTAATGCTTGGTCCTCTGAATCTTCATTAATTCTTCGTTCTTAACAAGCTTGAATTGCTTTGTTGTTCCTTTACATGACTGTTGCTTGAACGGTTGAGTGTTCCTGCTGACTTAGTTGATTAGTTCTTCCTTTACTTCTTTTTCATTACTCAGTCGGCAGACAGTTCACTTTGCCGGTTCACTGCTTGTTTTCTTTATTTGATTTTACAAGGGTCCTGTAATTCACTGATCCTTGATTTGAGTGAGATCGGTGTACACCATATTTAAACAATGAATTTCATCACTTGAAATATAATTTAGACTTATCCAAGGTCATCACAGACTTTCTTGGTTATAAGTCAGTCCATGTGTCTTCATGCTTCTCTGCTGGTACTTGGCTGCTTCTACTCTGCCGAAACTCTGTTTTACTTAGCCATCCTACCAACTAGTACAATACTTGTCTGACTCAACTTATATAACATGTCGACTCTAAGTAAAGACTTATACAGAGATTTCCAACTTATTCCAAAGCTTGCTATAACAACTAGTATGGCCATCATCAAAACATAATAAAATGTTCCTAATAGGAAGGCCATATGCAGTCATAGGGACATGTTTCCCTTGTATATCTTTGGAAGTTGGGGTAGTGGACCCTCTCAAGTGCTTCGTCCATAAGTCCGTCGGCGAGCACACTCATCCCTTAGGTGGGTTTGTTTTCTTTGCCGAACTTTTCTCTTATGATCTCGTCGACCTGTTTTGTAGAGTTCAGCAACCTCGTCTAGGAGAGAAGCCGGGATAGAGTGTCTAGATACATTTTCTGACCTATCAGACCAATGATAGGGCTCACCTTGTCGTTCCCCAGCCTCGCCCTTATGTTGCGAGGGGCTCATTGTACCTTGATGCTCATTTCTCGTTCAGGATGTTCGGTACGTCCGGCGTGCCCGTGTCCGAGATGGTCTAGGGCCAAATTTCTTTCTGGTGCCCCATCAGATGTTGAATGGTCACTATGCTTCCTGCCAAAGAGATGAGAGGAAGTGCCATGTGATAGGGCTGGAAGGCCTTCAAGCTCGCCAGTAGCTAGCGATCTGAGCGAAGGAACGAACTCACTTATTGGGAGGGTCGGCAAAGAGTTCCTGGTTTACTCGACTGATTATCTCTATGAAGTTGGCGTGCTTGAGTAATGCCTTAGCATAGAGCTCGCTCATATGACTCTCTCTACGGAGGTGAATGATGTGAGCGAGCCGGGCGGGATGTTCTACCGCGCTTTTTCCTTTGTCCTGCCTCGTTATGGTGGCTGTGGTCTCTTGGACTCGGCCTTTTCATCGAAAGGACTTGACATCATGCTGGGCTGGATTTCTTTCTGCCAGAGGCGATACGACGTTCAGGTCGCCTTAGGGCCGTTGTGCTTGAGCGCGACCAACAATCGCCCCGTCGGTAACCTGAGCTGCGTTTTGGTCTGCCTTCCTAAGAGGATGAGGCAAACCGTCAAATAGAGTAGATCCTGCAGATCTGGTCTGAGCCATGAAGGATGCCAATGGAGGTCTGCAAGATGCTCAGTTCACGAGGTGAAGATCTGGAAGATCTGATGGTGATCCGTCGATCCCGTGATGAACACGATGAAGATCTGTCTATCCTGATGAAGATTCAGGCAAAGATCTGGTGCGCTTCGTGGTGAATCCGATGCAGATTTGGGAATCTTGGATATTCTGATGAAGAACAGGTAGAAGACGATGAAGGTCCGGATGAAGGCCTGTCGGAAAATAAAAAATGGGCGGTTTTAGGCCGTCGGAAAACCGAAGAACAACCGTAGATCCGGCCGGAAAAAATTCCAAAAGCGTAAATTTTCCGATAACGGAGCCAACTGATAACGTCGAGGTTATCACAAACACGTTTGATTCATTTAGCGGTGGATATCTAGATCAAATGAGCAATTTCTCCGGTGAGTGTGCGATGGTGCTCAAGAAAAATATGAAGAAAATATAAAGATACAAAGAACACAAAAGTTGTCCACAAATTGGCAAGTGTTGTCTGCTTATATTAATTAGTCGATCCCTTATTTTAGGGCGCAAATGCCGCTATTTATAGAGGCTAAGAGTTGACGATTACAAAAGTCGGTAATTAAGACATGCTAACTCCGTCCCAAAATGTAAATCTTTTTAACTTTTTGGTTTTGTCCCAAAATGTAAGTTCATTTACAAAACCAATAAAACATTTATTACATATTTCTCCTTCTACCCTCATTTATTATATACTCAACCACTTTTTATTATTTTGCATTAATACCAATGAAATGTCATTTTAGTTTTTTTAATCAAAATTAATGACAAATAATATTTTCGGTTATCTAATTAATTGAATGTAAAAACTTATGATACCTCGATTCACTAGCATTTTATCATTAGCTTGTACTACCTCCGTCCGATAATAAGTGTTCATATTTTAAAAAATCATTCCACAAAAAGTGTCATTTTATATTACCAATTCATCATTTAGTGTTTATTTTCCAAAGATACTTTTAATAAACATTTATTTATTACACTCATTTCACATCCCAAAACAAATATTTATTATTTGTTAGGGTAAAAATGTCAACGTAGTAAAAAAGAACGAGAATGAGAATTAAGCAATCCTTAAAATGAATGAGAATTGTACCTTCAAAAATTGAGAATGAGAATGAAAAGTAGTTAACATATCACAACTATTGAAAGAACATCCAGATTTATTTGAACACCTTTCAAAAAGCCAACAGATAGCCATTACTCACTAAAAAAAACATTACAACAACCAGTTCAATGAAAAACTACCTCAAAGCCTCAAAAATAAATTTCCAAAAAAGTCTTGTACATAAAGACAATGTTATTTCAACCAAGTTAAGTAGAGAGCCCTTTTGTTTCTGAATCTTAGAACATATAATCACAAGACCGCAACTCCCTCTTAAGCTCGTCCACGCCTCTTGTGCTAATCGACTTGCAGTTTTGGATATTCAATGTTTTAAGTGTGTGAGACAACATTTTAATATAATGAACGCTCTTGTCTGATATCATAGAGCAACCTGATATTGACAGAACTTCAAAATCCGGATAAAACGCATCACACAATGGAGCCAATCCAGTGTCAGTGATTGAACACAGTGAAACATGAAGCTCCTTGATAACATAGCAGTCGTAAGTCATTGCATACAAGCTTTCATCGGTAACCTTCGTGCATCCATCGAGATTTATCACCCTAAGGGTTGTCCCATGTAGCCTAGCCATGGCCACTATCGATTTGTCAGTCAGATTCACACAACCTGCAACATTCACATTGTCCAATCTTTTCGGATACGTCTCTAAGAATGGCATAAGTCCCTCATCAGTTATCTCAGCTAAGCCACTAAGGTCCAAGTTATGGAGTCTAGGACACGCCTTCCCCAACAATGCCAAACTAGCACTCGTTAAACCCGGGCAGCTTTTAAGGGTTAGTGATAGTAAAGATTGACAAGGATACAATGTCTGGAACTGTAGAGGCATATCATTGAATCCCAAGCACTTCATAATGAAAAGACTCTTCAAATTGGAAACACGGTACTGTGAGAGCACCCATAGAACTCCTACTTGAGTGAACCCATGACATTGAACCAACTCTAAGCTGTGAAGGTAACGAGCTGCTGTTGCGAATGCCACCAGACCATTATCAGACTCGAAGTAACAGTTATGAAGAACCATACATTTTAGATTAGGACAACCTTGGCCTACTGCTTCAAGACTCCTATTTGTAAGCATGTTGAAAGAGGACAACTTTATGGATGTCAAAAACTGAAGACATCGACTACTACCTATGAAACAAAAACCTTTCTCGCTTATCTTTTGAAGCCCGCTTAAAACAAGAGTTCTAAGGGCTGCACCATACGTGCTTATCACAGCAAGTGATAAATCAGTAATATCGAGTGATTGTAGCTTTAAGCTTGTTAAGGCATTACTATCTAAGGCGAATAGGCCTACAACACCTTGATCCCCAATTAGGGGACAATTATTGATACCAATTGATTGCAGCTTAGGACAGTTCCTTCCAAAGGATTTTAGACTCGTATTCCCGATACCAAAACAAGATTCGAAATTAATGGTCGTCAATCCTCGACACCTGTAAGCTAGTGCAACGAGTCCCTTGTTGGTGAGAGTAGGACATTGGGCAAAATCAAGCTTTTCCAACAATGGACATCCTTTTGCAATCTCTATCAAGCCATTGTCATCAATAGTTGGGATATTAAATAAAAGCAGGTTCTTGAGTGCAGGGCAACCATGCCCAATTGCAGAAAGACCATAACTAGTAACTCCTCCACCTGCAGCCGGATTGCTTCCTCGGATAGAAAGCTTGCCAAGCCCACCACGGCTGCCAGTGCCTAATGCAATGGCAGCAAGGCTAATATCTGTTGCTTTCGCTCCTTCTAATGTTCTTTCAAGAAAATCATCAAACACTTCAACTGCATTAGAAAGAAATGTAAAATGGATACTATTACCATCAACAGATATTAATCTTTTTGTCTTCCTGCGAAGATCCGGAAAAGGGAGACTAGTCAACAATGTCAGCCAACGTTTTGAAACACATGCTAAGATGCATCTCTCTTGAGCACGAGGCAGGCGTTTCAAGATCTCCGATAAGCACTCGTCTGGAAGAATTTCAATGGATGGCATATTCACGTCTGCATATCCATCCCTGTTGATATAAGGGATTCTTAAACGTGAATGCATTAATGGAGATGAGCGATGGAAATCATTGAGCTTACCAAATGAAGAAAACTTTTCACCATCACCTGCAAACACATGACGAAGAATTAATTAACACAAGGCAACAAACAATCGGCAATAAATAATCTGTTAGCAAAGAATTCAATGTATGTTGTAGTGTTCTATAATCGAAAATACATTTTCTCATGACAACAATTTGGAAAATTATTCTTACATAATGTATGGACATAAACATATCTTGGACAAGGACATTTAACAAATACAACAAAACTATTACAATGAAACAAATTAGATAAAGGAATCTCAAGACTCACCGCTGCCATTTCCATGAGCCTGCATTGCTGTTTATCACAAGAGAATCCCACAAAGTTTTAGCTACTTTTCACCAAAATCACTAGAAGCCCAGAGCAAAACATTAATCAATCCTTAACTTCTCCGTTCTCGTAAACAAGCCAGCGATTTGTATGTGGAAGAAAGAACAGCACAAGAGCAAGAAGAACAGAGGACTTGGACTTAGGTGGCTGAGTTCTGCTTATTTGTGACTTGCCGTTTGTATATGGTTCCTTTATATAATGAGGATACTGATAGCAGGAAGTTCTTGGGTGGGTGTGGAGACTTGACAACTAAACAAATCTGAACCACACAAATTAAATCAAATTTAAAAACAGACGATGCAGATCATATCACACAGCTTTATTTCGCATACGACGGATGCACCTAAGAACTTCTCATGCATTGATTCATGTTCAATGAATCTCTTCAGGCACCTGTCTGACCAGTTTTTGTGGTCTACCCTCTAATATCTCATAGTCTTTGTTACTTAAAATCTCCTTTAAAAAAAAAAAAGTCACTTAATAATAATGTGAAAGAGCTTTAAAAAAAAACTATTATTTATGGTGCAATGGTTTCTAAAAATTATATTGAGTAACGTCCATCGCATATTTTCATTTTTATTTGTTTTTATGTATATACTGCATGAAAGAAAAAAAAAATTAAATGTATGTCATTCAGCATAACATTTTTACATGCAAATGTTGATACAGAGAAGAAATGAACTAACTGTTGGAATATCAATTATCTCCGTATTTAATATCTCTCATATTTATTTATTTATCTACTGCGTTGTGATAATGCAGAGTTGTTAGGAGTCTGTTTTCATTCAAATAAGGATAGGAGAATAAAAGTTAGTTATTTTTCAAATTATATTGAGTAGAGATAAGATAAGAGTTGTGTTCTTATCCTACTCTTGCTTTCCTGCATGTATTTAAAGAGGATTAAGACATTGTTAATTCCTAAGTTCAGAATAATAAAAGTTTTCCCTTTCCTAAAAACTCTACATGGTATCAGAGTCATGATCTCTACGATCTTAGTTGGCAATGAATTATAGAAAGCAAAGAATGGCGGCAGAGAGAGGTCAGCTACCTCCTCCGGCATTATATCCGGTGGTACCGCCGTAGAAGGAGCAGCAGGTAAAGATGAGAACCAAAACAATTCATCATCATCCTTGCTACTCACAACCCGTAAATTGAATGGAAAAAACTACCTAGAATGGTCCCAAACTGTTTTATTGGCAGTCGACGGCAGAGGAAAACTTGGTTATCTAACTGGAGAAACCAAGGCTCCATAAGAGGCGGATCCAAAAAGGAGGCAATGGAAATCTGAGAATTCCATGATCAAAGCATGGCTGATAAATGTCATGGAACCCAACATAGCCAGACCCCACATGTTTCTATCTACAACAAAGGACATGTGGGATGCTATAAAGGAAATGTATTCAGATGTGGAGAACTCCTCCCAGATTTATGACCTCAAAACCAGAATCTGGAAGATTAAACAAGATGGAAGAGATGTGACTGATTTCTATAATGAAATAGTCTCTTTATGGCAAGAATTGGACCTCTGCTACAATGAAACGTGGGAATGCCCTGCTGACAGCTCCAAGTTCCAGAAAAGGGAGGAGAGTGAAAGGGTCTATTCATTTCTTGCTGGATTAAAATCAGAACTGGATGAGGTAAGAGGCAGAATATTGGGGAGAAAGCCTCTACCAACCCTAAGAGAAGTATTTTTTGAAGTTCTGCACTGGCTGTCACCAAAAATGAAGGTAAGAATTCTGGAAGTTCTGGAAATCCTGGGAGAACTAGGCCAAAATGTGAGCACTGCAAAAAACTGGGCCACACCAAGGATATTTGTTGGGATATCCATGGCAAACCATCATGGAAAGGAAAGGGAACCGGAGGACAAAGAGGTGAAGGAAGAAAGGCACATCAGGCCTCATCAGAAGCTGGGACAGCACCATTTACTCAAGAGAAACTGGAGCACTTGAAGACTCTCCTAAACCTCCAAACTCCCACACCAACCTGCTCATTTGTGGACTTAGGTAATATAGCCCTCCTTAGCTCCAAACAAGTGGTATCTTGGGTTGTAGACAAAGGAGCCACAGACCACATGACTAGTATATCATAATTTTTTTCCACTTATGTACCCCTTCCTGGAAATCAAAAAATAAGATTAGCAGATGGATCCTTAACCCTATTATTGCAAAAAGGTCCATCACTATCACTCCACACATAACACTAAAAACGCTTTCATGTACCTAAACTTGCTTGTAATCTGTTATCTGTCAAAAAACTAACCATGGACAGGAATTGTATTGATGTTTCCTCTAAATATGATTGCTTGTTTCAGGACAGGGACTCCAAGAGGATGATTGGCAAATCTAAAAGTGTGGAAGGGCTCTACCTTTTGGATCAAGAACTCTGCTTAGATAATTTTCTTATTTTGAAAAGTCAATGTAATTCTGTTTCAAGTGTGAGTCACAATAAGATCCTCCTATGGCATGCCATATTAGGACACCCTAGTTTACCTTATATGAAAAAATTGTGTCCTCAGTTGTTTATTAATACAAGCATTGCTTCCTTACATTGTGAAACTTGTAAATTTGCAAAATTTGCCAGAAAACCCTATCCAAGTCAACCCTATAAACCATCTGCACCTTTTTACATGATTCACAGTGAGAGCAAAAAAGTAGTGATCAAGGTTTCTCTGACCCCTAGGAAAAATTCCATTTGGGGACCATCTAGGGCTCAAACTCTAAGTAGCAAAAGATGGTTTATATCCTTCATTGATGATCACACTAGGACAACTTGGATCCACCTATTAAAAGAAAAATCAGAAGCTGAAAAAGCATTTAAAAACTTTTATCACTTTGTTAAGAATCAGTTCCAAACACAGATAATAATATTTAGAAGTGATAATGGGACTGAGTACTTCAACTCAATTTTGGGAATTTTTTAGAAGAGACTGGCATTGTGCATCAAAGCTCATGTGTAAAAACACCCCAACAAAATGGGGTGGCTGAAAGGAAAAACAAGCATGTCCTAGACATAACTAGGGCTTTGGTGATCAATGCTCAGTGTCCTAAATACCTTTGGGGGGAAGCTGTCTTAACTGCTACTTATTTAATAAACAGAATGCCATCAAAAATTCTAAATTTTCAAACTCCCCTTAGTACTTTTAAATCAGTTTTCAAAAATGACATGCTATTTTGTGATTTACCCCTAAGAGTGTTTGGGTGTGTAGGGTTTGTTAAGGGTGAAATTTATGATTTATATGACGTTATTCCCGTAACAATATCCTTGGTATTTTAGTACTTTTTATAGAAAAGTGTTGGTTTTATCGAATTATTGAGTAAACGAGTTTTAAATGTGTTTAAATGCAAAATCGAGATATTTACATGATTTTATCGGTGTTTTATGTTTATCCGTATGATGTTACATTTTGCATGTTTCTATCATGTTGATAGGTACGTTTGCATGATGAGTAAGGAGCTTAAACGATGATCACATGAAGATGGAAGAGTTGAAAGATGTTTAAGTGAAGAATCATTGAAGAAACCGGAACCAGGCACTTCATGGGAATTTTGTCCACACTTGTAGGCACTTTCAGGGAACGCTGTCTTGATGAAAGTTGTAGAGGATTGAAATATCTTTCCAACGCATATTGAATCACCTCATTCGGAGCCCTATAAGTGAAGTTATGAGCAAAATACTGGAGCTGGGTCCTGGACGGGCGTCCGGATTAATTACGAGTTGAAATAATATTCATGGACGGGCGTCCATGATGATGAACGAGCGTCCGGAGCGTTTACTGTAGCAACCGACTTGATTTTCCTATAAAAACAGCGTGATCTTTACCCTAATGACACATTATTCAACCCTAAACCCTAAAGGCGCTTTGGCTGCGTTTTCCTTCCGATTTTCTCTAGTTTTATGCACTTAAACTTCTAGATTAGATTAGATAATTTCATGTACTTTTATTCATCAATTCGCGTTGTCAAGAAGATGCTAAGAGGCTAAATCCTCTTGAACAAGCGTTGTGAAGCCGTCCAATTCAACAATTGATTTCTCGCTCGTGATTATTTTATGAGTTCTATTTCAAGCTCGCTTTTATCATGTTTTGTATGTTTTATTGCATGTTTAATCGAAAGATGCTTGATTTGATGATTGTTTATATGATGAGAGTCGTGTCAACCTTAGATCACCATGATAAAAGATTGGATCTTTGATCTAAATAAAACGAAAGTTATTAGATTGATTTTCTAGATTAGAAATCGAAAGATTTCACGCCTAAGTTAGAAAGACGTAATCTTTAACATCGAAAGATAAAAGATTAGAAAACGAACTTGTCTCACGAGAGTAGGAGTTTATGCCTTCGATTAGGTGAATCACGACTTGAGTAGAGATCACGAAGTAATCCGAATTAGAATTGAATATTGATAGGATAGGTGGATCAATTGCTTGTTCGCTCGTTATAACTTGATTTAATCCCTTGAATTTGAATTGTTTAGCTTAGTTAGATTTATTGCATAATTAGGTTTAGATTTAGTTTAGTTAATTGGTTCGCAACCTGCTTTCCCTGGCTTTAGAACTTGTTCTTCCGTCCCAGCCTTTACATTCTTGTTAGTTTATTTTCTGCTTTTTTTAGTTTAATAATCGTGACATAGTAGTTAGATAAATAAAAACTAGAATCACAACCGCGCCGCTTCCTCGAGATCGACCCCCGGTATAATCACTTTACTACGATCCCTACACTTGGGGTATACCGGGTTATAAATTTTATTACTTGTTGTTTTCCTTAGATAAAACCCGAGACAAGTTTTTGGCGCCGTTGCCGGGAACCGGACGGTTTGCCTAGTTTTTGTTTTTTTTGTTTTTTTTTCGCTTCGTTGTTGTTTTGTTTTATTTTTCTGCTTTTAGGTTGTTAGTTAGATTAACCTTTAGATATTAGGTTAGTTAGGGTTTCCTTTGTTAGGTTTTTGGTTTAGATTTTTAGGGTTTAGATTTTTAGGGTTTTAAAGGTTTGAGTTTTGTGATTAGTTCTTTCTTCTTTCTTCTTAATCCCTTCTTTCTCGCTTTGTTTTTGATCTTTTACATCCGACGAAGTTTAAGATTTTGGGCGCCCGTCCCACCGTAAAAATTTCACCTCAGATCAATTTCGACCCTTAGACGAGCGTTCATCATTTTGGACACCCGTCCAAGGACATTCTGAAAGACCGGACGAGCGTTCAGTTTTTGAACGCCCGTTCAGTCCAAACTCTGGACAAACGCTCGTTCGCATATGTGGACGCCCGTTTGTTCCTCTTTCTTTCTTACTCTTGTTCTTCTCTTTTCTTGTCTTTTATTTAGGTTTTTGATAGGTTTTTAATCTTTTAGTTAGATTTTAAGTTCTTAGGTTTCCTTTTCTTAGTTTAGGTTTTGAATTCTTAGTTTTAGATTTTATTTCCTCATATTTAGGTTCATCTCAACTTGATTTTTGGGTTCGGTTTATGCAAACTCATAGTCACAAGGGGCCATTACTTTACTCCCCTGACCTCGAGCGGACCATAGTCCGACCTAATAGGCGAAGACTTCGCTTTGACGAAGAAAACGCAGAAGATCAAGAGTTTGAGCAATCTTTAAGAAGGGAAATCGAGAAACTGTAATTATGGTCGCCAAGATAGACGTACATTGGCGGACTACGCTATGCCTGGTGCAATGGCCGCCAACCCGGCTATCGCCTTACCACCCATTACGGCACTGCACCTTCGAACTCAAACCCGGTCTCATTCGGGATGATGCAAAGATGCATCAATGTTTCACGGGTCCTCTTCGAAAATCCACACACACACACACACATTTTTGGAGATATGTGGTACGACACGCATTCAAGGTGTGAGTGAGGATGCGATTAAACTTACATCAAGCTTCCGTTCTCTTTGAAGGAGAAGCTAAAGAGTGGTATAGCTCTCTCCTCGCAGAAATCCATTACCACTTGGGCCGCATTGGAAAAATAATTTTTAAGCCAATACTTTCCACCGCCAAGACAAATTTCAGTGTTTAAGGGAAATATACATTTTTATCAAACGGAAATGTAATCATTCTTTGAGGCATGGAAGAGATTCAAGGCTCTTCTTCGTAAATTCCCCACCATGGGTTAGACTTGCAGAGGCAAGTCAATACTTTTTCAGTGGGTTGACCGAGCTCACCAAGGGCATGGTCAATAGTTCATCAGTGGGGCATTCCCGAGGAAAACGCCTCAGAGGGGTGGGCATTGTTCAAGACATTGCCAAATATAATTATGCCCCTCCTTTCAAGTCGTTCAGCACCACCTCCTCCTCCTAGGATCGAGGAGGTGAAAATGCAAATGAAATCGCCATGTCAAACAAAGAAATGGCTACTCTCACGACATCTCCAAATCCGAGTTATCGGACTCTTCATTTCTACGTAACTCTCAAGTTCTCAGATCGCGAAATTGCTCTCGATCGCCATATGGTTGGCCAAAGTCAATTCAATTCCCTGCTCCTTAACAAGTCAATGCCGTCCGTAATCATGGGCGGATAATCAAGTCGCATGCCAAGTATGTGACGATATAGCACACCGCTTGCTCGTTTACATCTATGATTGGAAAGAACGCAGATCAATGCCTTCAATGGCGGCCGAATCGAGGTTTGGAAATCAATTCTCTGGCCAGGGCAATTTTCAAAATCAAGGTTTCCGTCAAAGCTTCAATCAAAACTCGAATCTCAATCGAAACCCTAATTTTAATCGTAACCCGAGCTTGAATTCCTCCAATCTAAATCAAGGTTAAATCAAAGTTGGCCTAACAATCCAAATCCCGCATTTCAAAGTCGGTCTAGCCAACCTTTCTCTCAAAACATTCGAACTCTCAAGGCCCTCTCGCGTCGATGATCTTGAAGCTAGATTGACTCCTATCGTAAGGAGTCAAGGAGCGTAACAATAACTTCCAGAGGAGCAAAATAATAATATCCAAATGTTGATGAGCACAATCAAGAACCTTGAGAAGCGGATGGTGACGACAAAGAAGCTTAGACCATCGAGGCGCTTGCCCGGCTTTTATGGAGAAAAATCCGAAGGGTGGCCTAAGAACCCAAATCGATTTCAATTGTGGCCAAAGCAACGACCTAGTTCCTTCGATTCCTTATGGCATACCAGAGGCCGGTGCAATGAATCTTAGAAGCGGTGCTCAATCGAGTGGTCCCTCTCACCAGGGAAACCACTAGCCCCTCCTCGCCAAAGGATAAGGCGGGAGGGAAGTTGAGCATCTCTCGCTCCCCGCTCGCAAGAAAAGACTCAGTGGTGATCCCCTGGAGGTGAAGAAGTTGTAAGTCCTCGGTGGCTGTTCCCGAGGAATGAAGAATCAAGTGAAAGTCGAGAGGGTGATCCCCACTAATAAAAAGTCTGAAAAAGTTGTAAGGTGGAAGGACATGGAAGACAAAGTCACCGCTGCTTCCTCAAAGAAAGTATTTTCTCGAGAGTGAGTTGAAGAAGCTTCCATTTCCACCTAGGAGAAGCAACATTCCCTTGAGTGAAGTTAAGAAATATGAAAAAGTGCTTAATTTGCTGAAAAATACTCAGGTTAATCTTCCATTATCTGAAGTTTTGGTTGAGATGCCTAAGTATACTAAATTCATCAAGGATGTTGTTTCTTTGAAGAAGAAGTTAGCAGAAATGGATCAGGCAATTGGTGAGGATTGTTCAATGATCAATTATCCAGACTTACCAATCAAAAGAGGTGACCCCGGAAAATTCGTGCTCACATTGCAGATGGGAGGCTTAGTCTTTCCAAATTCTTTATGTGACTTGGGTGCATCCATCACTGATGCCATTGTCTCAATGTGTGAGCAAATTGGTTTACAAAGTCTTCTAGAACCCACTTCCATGAACCTTCGGGTCACGATAGATCTTCTAAGAAAGCTTCAGGATTCTCGAAAGACATTTTAGTCCAGATTGATAGATTTACCTTTCCTGTTGATTGGTACGTCTTAGATATGGGAAAAGATAAGAAAGTCCCCCTGATTCTTGGGAGACCTTTCCTATCCAAAGCTAGAGCCCTCATCGATTGCGATGGTGGGCAAGTGATTATTCGAGTTGGTGACCAGGAGGTGAGCTATAGTGTCTCTAAATCTATTCAAGTACCCTCTGGTTCTCCAACCGGCTTTTCCATTGAGGAGTCATTTAATGACTTCAATGACTGTATGGACGAGCAAGTCAAGGCTGTGGAAGCGGAATATGAGCGATTGATCGATAATCTGAATAGCCATGGTGTGGTTAATCTAGATCAATTAGCGGTGACTTTGAGGATGAGTTATTAAGAGAAGAAGCTTTGGCAAATGGAGCCACTAAGTAAGCTCGATGCCGAGTTGAAAAGTGGAGGCTTAAACCGAGCTTAGAGGATCCCCTGCAGATCTAGTTCGAAGCCGTTACCTAAACATCTTAAGTATGTGTTCCTACGTGAAGGTGACAAGCTTCCTTGATCATATCTCGCCAAGCTATCTCGAATAGAAGAGTCAAATCATTAAACGCCTTGCTAAAAAAACGAAAGAGCCTTTGGATGGCAGGTGGGAGATATCCGAGGAATACCTCCTGACATCTGCATGCACAAGATCAAGACTAGTGAGGGTGCTAAATGTGTAAGACATCCCCATAGGAGGCTTAACCCTCACATGCAAGAAGTAGTCAAGAAGGAGATCATTAAACTTCTAGATATGGGTATCATAGACGCCATCACGACAAAGAATGGGTGTCCCCTACTCAAGTAGTCCCCAAAAAGGAGGGATTACTATTGAGAAGAAACGAGAAGGAGAGAAGAGATAGCATTGAGGCTCGTTACACAGCTATAGAGTCCAGTATTGACTATAGAAAACTCAATGAGGTCACAATGAAAGATCATTTCCCCTCCTTTCATTGACCAGATGCTTGAGCGTCTGGCGGGGCACGCCTTCTATCTGCTTTCCTAGATGGATATTCGGGATACTTCCAGATACCCATCGATCCTATTGACCAAGAGAAGACCACTTTCACCGCCCGTATGGTACATTCGCTTATAGGCGGATGCCATTTGTCTCTCAATGCCCCACCACCTTTCAAAGGTGTATGATGGCTATCTTTGACGGGCTCGTTGAAAAGTGTATGGAGATTTTCATGGACGACTTTTTCGGTCTTTGGTCAATCCTTCGATGATTGCCTCGATAATCTTGATCAGTGTTATCTAGGTGTGTGAAAAGAACTTGGTGCTCAATTGGGAGAAATGCCATTTTATGGTAGATGAAGGAATAGTTCTTGGCCACAAAGTGTCCGCCAAAGGTATTGAGGTAGATAGGGCTAAGGTGGAAGCTATCGAGAAGATGAGTTATCCTAAGAATGTTCGCGAAGTCGAGGTTTTCTCGGACATGTCGGCTTCTATAGGAGATTCATTCAGGACTTTTCAAAGATCGCCAAGCCCTGCCTACCTTACTTAAGGAAGACGTTACATTCGCTTTTGATGATAGCCGCAAGCAAGCGTTTGAGGAGCTCAAGAATCGGTTAATATCCGCTCCACTTACGATATCGCCAGATCGAATTTACCCTTTGAGCTTATATGCGATGCATCCAACTATGCGGTTAGTGCGCTTTTAGAGCAAAAGTTTAAAGGAAAGTTCCACTTATTTATTATGCCAACACACGTTGAACCCTTCGCAAGTTAACTATACTACCACCGAAAAGGAATTGTTGGCGTAGTTTTTGCTATGGACAAGTTCCGTAGTTACTTGTTAGGTGCTCAAGTGATTGTGTGGATCGATCACGCCGCTTGCTGCGATATCGATGACTAAGAAAGATGCAAAACCGCGCCATCGCGTTGGATACCGACCTACAAGAGTTTGACGCTCAAATTAAAGACAAAAGAGGCGGTGAAAACGTAGTGGCGGATCATGTTTCTAGGATGTTAAGTGAGGAAAAGGGGTGATCCTGATGATATAGATCTTTACTTTCCTCTAGAAAACATCATGTTGATAGATGGTCGCGCTCCGTATGTTCCTTGGTACTCTCCATTGTCAATTACCTTCATTCCCAATATCTTGACCTCGAAATGTCTTATCAAGAGAAGAAGAAGTTCTTCTCTCGATATGAAATCTTTCGTCTGGGATGAACCTTACCTCTTCAAAATCAGAAAGATGGTTTGCTAAGGAGGTGTTTCTGAATCCGAGCAACACGATATAATCGAGCAATGCCATAGTGGACCCACAGTGGTCACTTTGGTCCTTGGAAAACGGTTGCGAAGATCTTCCAGTCCGGTTTCTATTGGCCCACTATCTTTAAGGACACGAAAGCTTTCTGTAAAGCTTGTGATAGGTGCCAAAGAACTGGTACTCTAACAAGGCCTTTTGACATGCCATTGAAACACATTCTTGAATGCGAAGTCTTTGATGTATGGGGGATTGACTTTATGGGTCCCTTCCCATCTTCCTGTGGGAATAAATACGTCTTAGTCTGCGTAGACTATGTATCGAAATGGGTGGAGGCAATAGCCACTCCTCGTAATGATCATAAAACGGTCATGAATTTTCTGAAGAAGAATATCTTTGTGAGGTTTGGATGTCCACGTGCCTTGATTAGTGATGAAGGGACACACTTTTGCAACCGACCTTTGGAAAAAGTCCTCGAGAAGTATGGTGTTCGTCACAAAACTGGCACACCATATCATCCGATGACTAGTGGTCGCTTGAGCGAAGCAACGAGCTTGAAGAAGATCTGGAGAAAACAAAGGAATGCTTATAGAAAAGCTGCAGATCTAAAGTTGGATGATGTACTATGGGCATATCGAATCGCCTATAAGACCCCATGGGTACATCACCCTACCGGATGGTTTATGGTAAATCGTGCCACTTGCCGGTTGAGTTAGAGCACGAGCTTATTGGGCTATAAAGTTTCTTAACTTCGATTCCCAATCCTGTGGCAAACATCGATCGCAGCGATTGTATGAGTTGGACGAGTTTAGGCTTCAGCTTACGAAAGTGCCAGGATCAGTAAGGAAAAGATGAAACTCCTTCATGACGCAAAGATCAAGAAGAGAGAATTTCAAGTTGGAGAGCAAGTGTTACTATACAATTCCAGGTTACATTTGTTTCCTGGGAAGTTGAGGACACGTTGGTGCAGTCCATTTGAGATTCTCCAAATCATTCCTGGGCGTTCTAGAATCTGCTACGGTTATGGTGATCAACCGTTCCGAGTGAATGGTCAAAGATGCAAGCACTACATTGGTGAACCCAAGGTAAAGCCTTTGATTGTTCGATTTCTCGATCTCCTCGGGTGTAGCACCCCTAAAGTCGACGAGTTTGATGAGTTTTCACCCGATTTGTTTTCTGAGGATGACGGTTGTGATAAATCAAACGAAGTTCTAGCTGGTAGTTGGGACATGGAAGAGTATGAAAGGGAGCAAAAGTTGAAACGTCATCGAAAGAAGAAGAAGTCAACCATGGGGACATTTAAACGTGTGTGGAGAGCTATCAAAGATTTAACCCCATGTGTTAGGTGCTGTTTCTGCAGCCACACTACGGACCGGAGCTTAAACGAGGTAGTGGCTGGTAGAAAAGTCAAATGGCCTGATCCAGGCTGAGCTTCAACGGTGTCGAGCTAACGACATTAACCAAAAGCGCCACTAGGGAGCTTCCTAGATATCCATTATTTTTCTTTTGTTTTTGTTTATTTTCTAGTTTTTATTTTTGGGCTACTGTCGGTTTCTCGTAGGCTCGGATTTTATCGTTTCTTAGTTTTTGTATTTGAAGTTTTTCTGTTTGAATTGGTGTTTTGAATGGAATTTGCTGTTTTTAGCATGAGAGACTCATTGTGGATGTTTTTCAATCTCGATTTTTCTTTGTTTATCTCTACTCTATGATATGGTATAATCCTTGTTTCCCAGAGGTATTTCTTTGTTTTTCATGAGTGCGGGGTATTTGCATTAGCTTTTATAAGTTTTAGACGATATCGCTTTTTACGGTGGATGGTCCACAATCTCACTCGATATCCTCGAGCATTCCTGGGTGATGCGCATCATTCCAGAGTTGCTCCTTTCGGAAGACAATCACCTAAGTTCTCTTTTCTTTTATTTTGCACAACATGAGGACATGTTGTAATTTAAGTGCTGGGGGGGAATGATCGTTATGTATCTACCATTTGCTTAATACATGATGTTTTTATGAAAAAATGAGCTGAATTTTTATGAAAAAATGAGCTGAATTTTAAAATTTTGTTTTTGTTTTGTCCCGAGTAGGCAATACATGTTAATGTTCTTTGTTTTCGATAGTCATCTATGCTATATATCATATGTTTGGTAAGTTAGTTGTTTCACGACACTATTTTTCACGAGCCATAGTGACGATGAGCTATTTTATGAGTTACTACCCGTTTGGATTAGTGATTTTTGATTATCTTGTAAGTCATGTGCTTAGTGCTACGTATGTATCGTGAGACTTATGATAGTTTGTATTTAGATCCGGAGTATGTTATACTGTGAATATCTAGAAGTTTGAATGTGATAAGTAAAACGTAGCTATTGTCAAAGTGAAAAAGTTGAATTAATGAATTAATCGTGTGTGTCGAAAGCTAGTCGATGATTTGAGTGAGGTAGGGTGTACCACGTATGTCCTATACCACTATGATGACTAAAAGCTCACGACAGTTAGGAAAAGCTGCCTTATGATTGGAGTAAGGTAGGGTATTATCTCGAAATGTCCTATTCTACTATGAGGGCAATAGCTTATCCGAATGTGTGTTTAAAAGTGAATAAGTTAAATCAACTAAGATATCGTTATGAAATTGAATATAAGGCTTTGTTTCGTTAATCTTATCCCCAGTATAAACTGAAAGATATGATGTAGGGATTATCCTCTGAGTATTTCAGAAAGGCCCTAGATATATTCGATCATTCTTTTTCGGGATATGTCACATTTGTAGGGTACATCTTATGAGAATTACTATTCTACGAGGGGGTATTAGCTAGTTTTACTTTGATTTTTCAAGTTTGGATTTAGTGGAAGTTTTCTATGGCTATGCACACACATAATGGTGAACTTCTAAGTTATTGAATATATGTTATATTTGTTGAGATGTCTATACTATCTCGAGCTTGATTTTGTTTTGTTTTGCTCGGGACGAGCAAAGTTTAAATGTGGGGGAGTTGTTAAGGGTGAAATTTATGATTTATATGACGTTATTCCCGTAACAATATCCTTGGTATTTTAGTACTTTTTATAGAAAAGTGTTGGTTTTATCGAATTATTGAGTAAACGAGTTTTAAATGTGTTTAAATGCAAAATCGAGATATTTACGTGATTTTATCGGTGTTTTATGTTTATCCGTATGATGTTACATTTTTCATGTTTCTATCATGTTTTTAGGTACGTTTGCATGATGAGTAAGGAGCTTAAACGATGATCACATGAAGATGGAAGAGTTGAAAGATGTGTAAGTGAAGAATCATTGAAGAAACCGGAACCAGGCACTTCATGGGAATTTTGTCCACACTTGTAGGCACTTTCAGGGAAAGTTGTCTTGATGAAAGTTGTAGAGGATTGAAATATCTTTCTAACGCATGTTGAATCACCTCATTCGGAGCCCTATAAGTGAAGTTATGAGCAAAATACTGGAGCTGGGTCCTGGACGGGCGTCCGGATTAATTACGAGTTGAAATAATATTCATGGACGGGCGCCCATGATGATGAACGAGCGTCCGGGCGGTTATCTGTAGCAAACCGACTTGATTTTCCTATAAAAACAGCGTGATCTTTACCCTAATGACACATTATTCAACCCTAAACCCTAGGGGCGGCTTGGCTGCGTTTTTTCCTTCGCTTTTCTCTAGTTTTATGCACTTAAACTTCTAGATTAGATTAGATAATTTCATGTACTTTTATTCATCAATTCGAGTTGTCAAGAAGATGCTAAGAGGCTAAATCCTCTTGAACAAGCGTTGTGAAGCCGTCCAATTCAATAGTTGATTTCTCGTTCGTGATTATTTTGTGAGTTCAATTTCAAGCTCGTTTCTTTTATCATGTTTTGTATGTTTTATTGCATGTTTAATCGAAAGATGCTTGCTTTGATGATTGTTTATATGATGAGAGTCGTGTCAACCTTAGATCACCATGATAAAAGATTGGATCTTTGATCTAAATAAAACGAAAGTTATTAGATTGATTTTCTAGATTAGAAATCGAAAGATTTCACGCCTAGGTTAGAAAGACGTAATCTTTAACATCGAAAGATAAAAGATTAGAAAACGAACTTGTCTACGAGAGTAGGAGTTTATGCCTTCGATTAGGTGAATCACGACTTGAGTAGAGATCACGAAGTAATCCGAATTAGAATTGAATGTTGATAGGATAGGTGGATCAATTGCTTGTTCGCTCGTTATAACTTGATTTAATCCCTTGAATTTGAATTGTTTAGCTTAGTTAGATTTATTGCATAATTAGGTTTAGATTTAGTTTAGTTAATTGGTTCGCAACCCAACTTTAGAACTTGTTCTTCCGTCCAGCTTTACATTCTTGTTAGTTTATTTTCTGTTTCTTTTTAGTTTAATAATCGTGACATAGTTAGATAAATAAAAACTAGGAATCACAATCATCGCCGCCTCAGAGATCGACCCCGGTATAATCACTTTACTACGATCCCTACACTTGGGGTATACCGGGTTATAAATTTTATTACTTGTTGTTTTCCTTAGATAAAACCCGAGACAGGGTTCATCCATCAGAACACTGGGAATAAGTTGGACCTTAGGGCCGAGAAATGTGTTTTCCTAGGGTATTATACCACAAAAAGGGTTATAAATTCTTTGACCCTATAGGAAAGAAAATGTATGTGACCATGGATGCCACTTTCTATGAACACCTACCTTTTTTCTCACAAAAATAGCATCATACTGAAAACACCACCCTAGATATGATCCTGATCCCAGAAAATGGCCTAGAACTAGGATCAATCAGTGATCAAACTGAAACAGAACAGGAAAATGAAAAGAGTGGAAATCCTGAAAAGGAAGACCATCCACACTCTAATGTTATTGAGACTTTTAAAGGGAAAGTGTATCAAAGGAGAGGGAAAATATCTGAAACAGATACCTTACACACTCCTGATGATGTCAATTCAGAATCTGAGACCGACCTTGAAACTGAGACACATAATCCAAGAGAAAGCAGTGGTGCAAATTCTGATCATGTTGAGTTATCAGACATTGAATTACCCTCTAAAGAGAAGACTAAACCACCTCAAAGAGAACCCCAAGATGACCAACCCATTGCCATAAGAAAACAGCCCAGAAACTGTGCCAAATATAAAAAACCTTCATATCCCATGTCCAATCATATCTCTTATGACCACATATCCTAGAAATACCAGGCCTTCATCTCAGCTACCCAAACAACCCAGATTCCTAAAACCATTCAAGATGCTCTAAGTGTTCCTGAGTGGAAGGGTGCTGTTTTAGAAGAAATGAGAGCTCTGGAAAAAAATCACACATGGGAATTGGTGGAACTGCCTAAGAACAGAAGAACCGTGGGATGTAAGTGGTTGTTTACAGTAAAATATAACTCAGATGGGTCCATACAAAGGACAAGGCAAGGCTAGTGGCCAAGGGATTCTCTCAAACTCATGGGATTGACTTCACTGAAACCTTCTCACCTGTTGCAAAACTGAACACCATTAGGATCATACCGTCAGTTGCAGTTAACTTGGATTGGCCCTTGACACATCTTGATGTCAAGAATTCCTTCCTACATGGCAATCTAAAAGAGGAGATTTACATGGAAAAACCACCTGGATTTGAAGACAAGTTCAAAGGAAAAGTGTGCAAGCTTAAAAAGTCCTTATATGGGCTTAAACAAAGCCCTAGGGCTTGGTTTGAACGTTTTATGCATGTATTGAAGCAGAATGGGTTCACCCAAGGCCACTCTGCTCACACACTGTTTGTAAAACAGTCAATCCTAAGAAAACTGACTATTATTATAGTCTATTTGGATGATATAGTGCTCACAGGTGATGATGTGGAAGAGGCTGCAAAGGTAAAACAGAAACTTGCAAGTGAATTTGAGATAAATGACCTAGGGCCCTTGAGGTACTTCCTGGGAATTGAAGTTGCCAGGTCAAGGGAAGGGCTGATGGTCTCACAGAGAAAGTATACTTTGGATCTTTTGGAAGAAACTGGAATGACAGATGCAAAGCCAGTCAGCACTCCAATGGAGTTCAATCTGAAGCTGGGAGAAGATAATGGTGAAGCTACAGTAAATAGGGAAAGGTTCCAGAGACTGGTGGGAAGACTGATATATCTCACCCACACCAGACCAAATATTGCATATGCTGTAAGCTCCATCAGTCAGTACATGCATTCTTCAACTCAGAAGCACCTTGATGCAGCTCACGGGATACTTAAGTTCCTAAAAGATGCACCAGGAAAGGGATTGTACCTTAAAAAGACAGACAAAAGAGGGATAGAAGCCTACACAGATGCTGATTAGGGAAGTTGTGTAAAAGATAGAAGGTCTGTGATAGGGTACTGTACCTTTGTGTGGGGTAATCTAGTCACCTGGAGGAGTAAAAAGCAAAATGTGGTTTCAAGGAGCAGCTCTGAGTTTGAACTTAGAGCTATGGCTCAAGGGATATGTGAGGAAATGTGGATTAGGAGGGTGTTAAAAGATTTAAGGGTTCCATGTAGTCTCCCTATGAAATTGTTCTGTGACAACAAATGAGCAATTGACATTGTGAATGAGCCTGTGCAACATGATAGGACAAAGCATGTGGACATTGACAGGCACTTTGTGAAAGAAAAGATGGAAGAAGGCACCCTCTGCATACCATTCATTCCTCTCCCAAAGCAGATGCAGATGGCTTAACCAAAGCACTTGTGAAAGCGGACTTCGGAATTTTGTCGGCAAGTTAGGCATGAAAGATATCCATGCACCAACTTGAGGGGGGGTGTTGGAATATCAATTATCTCCGTATTTAATATCTCTCATATTTATTTATTTATTTATCTACTGCGTTCTGATAATGCAGAGTTGTTAGGAGTCTGTTTTCATTCAAATAAGGATAGGAGAATAAAAGTTAGTTATTTTTCAAATTATATTGAGCAGAGATAAGATAAGAGTTGTGTTCTTATCCTACTCTTGCTTTCCTGCATGTATGTAAAGAGGATTAACACATTGTTAATTCCTAAGTTCAAAATAATAAAAGTTTTCCCTTTCTGAAAAACTCTACACTAATTAACAAATGTTGATACATATAAGAAATGGAAATGATAAACAAGGAGTTGAGCTCCATGAGAGCGAGCAGGTGCAATCCTGATATTCAATTGATGAAGACGACGATTACATCTTCTCATACATAAACACCAGCCTTATATGACTCCATGTTGCTAATAACAAATCTAACAGAAAATCTTGTGATGATTTTATAGTACTAGATGCTTGACATGTGTATTTAGGCAATGAGGTAAAATAACACACTATCTAAATAAACATAATTTACTTGGATTAATCTAACATCCCCCCCACCCCCACCCACAAACGAAATGGAGCTTCAATGACATTCAGTTTGGACTTGATCGAACAAGTGAAATTGAGTTGGTGAAAGGGCCTTGGTCAAGGCATCATCAATCTGATCACAAGCAGGAATGTATTGGACCTTCAACTTATGTTCAAGGACTTGATTCCTTAGGAAATGGGCATCAATTTACACATGTTTCGCATTGGCATGATATGTTGGATTATGGGATGGAGCTACAGCACTGGTGTTGTCACACCAGGCTACTGAGAGTATGGATAGATGGAGATGTAGTTTCTTCATGAGTTGTGTGATCCAAATGAGTTTAGTTGAGAGATGATCTAAAGACCTGTATTCATATTTTGTGATTGAATGGGCAACAACATTTTGCTTCTTAGAGCACTAGGATACCAAGAAGTCACCTAAAAACACACAATACCCAGCCATATATTTTCTATCAAAGGGCAGCATGCCTAATCTGCATCAGAATACCCAGTTAAGTGCAGAGGATGCCATGGTTTAAAGCATAATCCATGATGTAAAGTGCCTTTGATGACTCTCCACATTCTCTTAAGTGCTTTCCAATGACCAGACCTGCAAGACTATATAAATTAGCTTAAATGGTTGATAGCAAAACTGAATGTCTCGTCTTGTCAGTGTTAAATATTACAGACCACAAATCAGACTTCTATAGACTGTGGGATTAAGCAAAGGTGCACACTGATGTGGAGAGAGTTGAGTACGAGTAACCATAGGAGTGGTGTAAGGCTTCAGGTGCTCTAAATAAGCTCTTTTAAGTAGTTAGGAGGCATAGTATCCTTGAGATTGATACAAACATGTGGCATCACGATGAGCTTCCATGCCCAAAAAGTGAGAGTTTAGTCCAAGATCTTTCAAGGCACAAGTATCATTCAAATGATGATTGGAGTTCTTGATAAACTTAGGAGCATTGCCGTCAACTATAATTTCATCAAAATATACTAACACATAAAGAAGGTTAGATCCATGAGTAAAGATAAACAAAGAAGTATATAAAACAGATTGACCGAAGTGCTTGAATATGGATTTGCTCAAGATCAGAAGTTTCTTGCTAGTTGATTCTTTGAAGCTTTAGCGTTTGCAACTTCTTGATTTTCTGATATAGCTTTGGAGTGCTTAAATACGCAGAGAGAATGCCTTTGAGATGTTGAGTGAATTGTTTTTTTTTTGCTTTGAGTGTCTAAGTCCTCTATTTATAGTGCAGGCCATTCTTTTGATCTGATTGACTTTTTCACGTGTGAGTTAATCTCTTCTACTAATCTTCAAATCTGAATTCATCTCTTGTGAACCTAGCCGTTTGATTCAACCAATAATTAGCCGTTGCTCTATAAGGATCCTGACATTGTAGAACGCTGTTTGTATGAAATGATAAGATCATTTGCTTGTTTGGTATGTAATTCAAAACCTCGGCTGCAATAATTCTGACAATTCTGGGCCGCATGAAATGCTTGCTCGTCCTTATCCTTATCTCTTAAATTTGAACGTTAAACTTGTCTTTACTTGAGTTTTCGAATACTTGATCATCAAAAGTAGTCTTCGGATCTGATCCTTTAGGTCTGATCATTTCTTCACATCTGAACTGAATTTATTCTTCTGATTTGAATCTTCTGATCTTATCTTTACTTTTGTGTAGTTCTTCATCAATACTGCTTAACTTTTGATCATGTCTTATTCTTTGGATCTAAATCTTCTCTTCTGAATCCGAATCTTTTCGGCTAGTCTTGCTTTTCTTCTGAATCCGATTCAACCTTTCTACTCCACTGATTCTTGTCAGGTCTTTTCTTTGCTTCAAATATGAATTAAATTCTCTGATCTTATATTTGTCATATCAGAGTACACCATATCTTTATTGCTTTAAGTTTTCATCACATTGATTTGACTTTAAGTCTTCATCATATAGAGTTACTTCAAGTCATCATAGACTTTCTTGAAGTAATCTTTTTAAGTTGCTTTCTTTCGATCTTCATCTTCTGATCTTTTATTCTTGAGTTTGATCCCTCAGTCTTCAGCCTTCAATACCGAGTCTGATCCCCCAATTCTTCGAGTCTTCAACACTGAGTCTGGTCCTCATCCTTCTAATCTTCTGAATATCACCCAGAGTCAAGTTTGAATTTTAATCTTTTGATTTGCTTCAAGTATGGATCTGACTAGCTTATTTTACTGGATCCTATCAGACTTCTATAACAATGCTTATCCTGATCAACCTATACAAATTTAGGCTTCTAATAAAATCCTATACATATTCTTCTAAGTTGCTTCTAATAAAATCCTATACATATTATTCTAAGTTCTAGTAAGGCTTCTTTTACAGCTGGTTGGCCATCATCAAAACTAAACTATCCTAACACATTGGCTGATTTAGTTAGATTGGGAAGGATAGCATACTTTGTTGAGGCACTGTAGGTCTTAGGTTTAAAGGTGCCAATTTTGGATCTTGTTTGCATATGGTGAGAAGGTTGAATCACATGTTTGGATTGGAGAGTTCTTGGTTGAGGTGGAGATGTAAACGGAGTGAATGATGATTTAGATGATGGACTTGGAGTGGTGGAAACCTTAGATGAATTGGAATGAAAAAAGATGTTGGTGATGTGACATTATCACACATTTGACTCGTGATCAAAGCTAAACCAATTGTGAAGTAGTGCGTTGTGGATTAATTTGTTGAGGTTCTTCAGAGATAGCATGAGATGGCACATTTCTTGGATTTGAGACATCACTACTGATGGGAGTGACTGTTGAGCTTCCAGTGTTTCTAGTATAAGATATTATATCATCTTCACTATGTTAAGGAGCATATAAATTTGAGTGATAAAAAACAATCAAGAATATGATGAAAAAGGATAGATCTATGAGGACTTGAACCAAAACCTAGTTGAAAGGGAAAATATGACTCATTAAACACAACATCCCTAGATATGTATAGTTTTCATAACTTTTCCAAACACTTGTATCCCTTGTGTTTGGGACTATTACCAAGATACATACACTGACTGGAGTGAAATTAAAATTTAGTATTAGGGTAAGGTCTAAGGTTATAGTAGAAAGCACAACGAAAAAACTCTGAATAAGGTCAGGCTTGGTAGATGTAACATCTCAAATGGTGACTTGTAATGAAGACCATGTGTTGGAGTGACATTAATGACTGAGACAATTACTAAGAAGTTGTTCCATCATAACTTAAGCGGTAGAGAGGCTTGAGCAAGAAGGGTAAGTCCCAGCTCAGTAATGTGTATGTATTACTCTCAGCTCTTCCATTTTGATCATGAGCATGATGACAAGGATTTATGAGTTGAATTCCATGTTTTTGCAAGAAAGGGACAAAGGTTCTGTACTCCCCTCACATTCTTATTGGATACATTTAAGGGTATACCAAACTGGTTTTCAACTAATGATTTAAATTCAAGAAAAAACATTGTAAGCTTCATATTTGACCTTTAGGATAAATCCAAGTGTATCTAGAATGATCTTTCATGAAAATGAATGTAATAACTATGACCAACGGTAGATTTAATAGGGGCAGGTGCCTATGAGTCGGTTATAGTTAATATACATATAGCTTGTGCTTGTTTCGTTGAAGTTTTTTTTTATGGAGTTTTTTTATATCACTCCATCAATCATTTTCTCACAATTCTCTCACCAATCACTTCTTCAACTACAAATAAAAAATATTAAATTATCTTTCACAATTTTATTTTATCTACTTTATTACTTTTTTACCATTATTTTATTTATTATACTACTTTATTTCAATTTCTTTTACCAATCATTTCTTTATCTATATAAATTTAAAAAAAATAGTTTAACTTTCTAATCATTACTTTAATCATTTTTATTATATTTTATTATCCATTAACGTATAAAACACTCTAAAATAAACTGCAACCCAAAACAAACCGAACCATATTTCTGTTTTGGAAAAGAATTTTTTTTTTCGTCCATGGCATCGATAAATTAATAAGCTTTTTTATTTTTTATAAAGAAAACATTACTAAGCTTTTATATACAGGATATATCAAGATAAAGGAAAATAAACTACAATTTTGGGGCTATAAAACCCCAATAAATAAATTATAATAATGTCAATTAAATTCAAGCACAAGAACTGCTAAACCCCAGCTCGAGAGGAGAGCAATGGAGCCCACTACTTCGTCGTCGTTGTATGGAGACCGGGATGAGGAGAGAGGTGCCGGGGGAAAACTTAAAAGACCTTCAGGGAGGAAACCTAATGCTACTCCTTACTCCCGTCCGGCAGCGAATGCGCGTAATAACGGATCCACCGGTGGCTGGTGGTCGAAGCTTGTTGATCCAGCGAAACGTTTGGTCTCCGGTGGCGCCACCATGTTACTCCCTTCTTATTTTTCTCAATCAGCCTCAGCCGCAGCTCTTCCTACTGCTGAAAGTCAGGGTAAGCATTATTTGCGTTGCATGTTAGTCGGTTGTCTTCTTTGTTTGTATTTCTCAATTGTCAAATTTACACTTTCATTGCATATATTTTGTAAGCCCTACCGATAAATTAATTCTGGTTTGAACATATCAGAATTTCCGTACTCAGATTACAAAATGCTAAAGATCATACCCTCCCGGGAATGGGAACCAGAGTACCTTAGGGTTTGCATCATTCTTGTTGCTCATAAACACCTGTGCTAACAGAGTGAAAGTATGGCTTCGGGTTATAGCTATACCTGGGCCTGCCCTACGAACATATGAGGTGCAATATTCATTAGGAAATAACTTAATCAGAAGTGTAGCTATGAATGGCTGCTTATTCACAGTAGTCACATGGATGGAATGGAAGTAATTGACATGAACTTCTGTAAGTGTTGATAAGGTGGAGTGTCTCGGTGGGCTGATTTATATCTATCTTTTATCGAAGCAGAAATACTTGCGTTATAATGTACCTTTAAGACCGGTAGTGATATATCCTCTTCATATGTTCACCCTATGTATCACATCACTCCTCACCCTTATCAGCATTGATTTTTGTGGCACATATCAGTCAGTTGGTCCTATACTTTAATCAATGGTGATAAACATGTAGAGGTATACATGGTGGGGATATATAGAGTGCATATATCATTTTCCCTTCTACGACTGACCTATTCCCCTTCCCTGCTGGCTTGTTTGATTTAAAGTTGGTATGCCTAATGATCTGGATTTGAAAGTGAGAATTGAGATGGGTAACAACATGTGTCTTGCATTAACTACGAAACAATGACTATTTGACAGTTGGAATATGATGAAGCAACAAATAATCTTTTCATCTTCTATCAGGTTTTACTTAAATTTTCATTAACGGCAAGTTAGAAAACCCCTTTTATTGTAATAAAAGATGAAGTTGCATATGTCAACTGGCCGAACCCTTTCCATATCCCTCACTTGTGAAGTGCTTTTGAGTATAGGCTTCCACCGCATAGGTTCTCAAATTGCCGTTTCCACTTTTTATTAGGTTTTAGTAGCTTATAAGGAACGCTTTATCACATTTTACAGCTTGTTTCAAAGGAGCTATGCTAAATCTGCCTCAAGAAAAGCTTTTATCACCGGCACAACATCCTTTTATTCTTAGTTTGTCTTATTTGATTCATAATAATATCAAGCAAAGTTATTGTTGAATTATATTTAATTATCATTTAATTATCTGTTTTTTTTGCATAATTAGATGGCAGTTTTCTAGTCTTTTTGCCCTTTTGTTAGGCAACTTTGCTAATGACAGTAAAATACTGCTTTTACTGTTTATAGCCGTTGCAAGTGGGACTGTTTTCTTTTCTAGCCGTTGGGGGCATTCTATAAAGTGTAACTCTCTCTTATCCTACCCGATAAGAGTTTCAAGCAATAAACAAGAGTGTTCTCTTAATTCTCTCTCGATATTCTCTTGTTTCTACAATTATTTAAGTAGCTATTTTTTGGATGTTCATCTAAACCTGTGTTTTTATATACAGTGTAAATGGCTTTGGTTTTCTCCGCATGTTATTTGGGTTTGGGATAGGGTAGAGCGATTGCCTTTTGGGGAAAAAATGCTAGCTATTCGAAACGCTATTATACTTTCTTCAGAATAAATACTTTTGTGGCATTTCCATTCAAGAGGCAATCACATGCACATCATTCTTTTATTCTTAATGTGTCTTATTTAAGTAGTTACTTTTTGGCTGTACATCTAAACCTGTTTTTTTGTATTCTGTGAAAATGGTTTGGTTTTCTCCCCATGTTGTTTGGGAGAGGGTAGAGTGATTGCCTTTTTGGGAAGAAAATGCTAGCGATTAGAAATGCCATTATACTTTCTTCTGAAATACTTTTGTGGTATTCCTGTGGAAGATTTTGATGTATGATTACCCATTTGTGAATTATAGCTTCATCTCCATCCTTTCACTGTGTTGTTTATCATCTAGCCCAAGTTGGTGCTTTTATGTACTAATCGTTGCAGCATCTTGTTGGGCAGATAAACTGGATGTGGAGGTTTTACCAAATGCTGACAAGGATGAAAGCCAATCTTTAAGTGTAAGACTGCAACATTTATTCTTTAAGTATCGTTTGTAATAAGTGAGACTTAACCACGCTGAATTGCTTCTGATGGTTTTGTTTTTAATCGTTTCTTACTTTTTGAATGATATTATTGCATGGGGCAGGTTTCATATCATGTCTTGCAGTGAATGGCGCTAAAATTGGGGATATAAAATCACTTAACAAATTCAATTGCTTCATTTATGTGACATCATACCTTTTCTTCACATAGTTAAACATTAAAGGTTATAAAAACTAAGTGGGATTTGTGGAAGTCTGAACATACCGCTCAGATTCAAATAGAAACCGAGAAGAAGAACTATGCTAAGAACTAGAACTACACCTTCAATGAAGCAAGGGGATCTTCATAAACTGAACTTTGAACTTGAGAATAAGTTTTTCAGAGAGAGAAGCAAGCAATGTATTGGATTTAAATTACATCTCATCATGTCCTAGCCTTTTCTACTACAATGTATACAAAAAATAGAAAAGGAATACAACGGTTATAACTCCAACTTAATAACTAACTCTACTAACTCTTCAACCACTTTTGCTGACATGGAGCTAAAAAATCTAACTGATTTTGCTGTTGAGATAGAATGCTATGCTGCTGTTCTGGTTTGCCCTAACGTGGCAGCTGAACACCATACCCCCGCAAGCTGGGATGGGAGAAGCATAACTCTTTCTGATGTAGTAGGCTTGTAGCTGGAAAGCAACCTTTGTAATGCAGGCCCATCAGGAGTTTTTGTGCAACACTTGGCAAGCTGATTGTGGTAGGTAACATGTAAGAATACGATGAGTCTGGTCAACTCATGAAGTTTCCCCCTCACCACATGGCAAACCACTTCCATGTTCTTGGTGTGTTCATCAAAAGCTGTGTTTGTAGCAATGTGAATAACACTTTGATTATCACAATGCTTGGCAATAGATAAAGAAACTGAAACTTGAATTGAAGGATCTTAAGTAAATAGAGAAACCATTGACCCTCTAAAACCGTGGCTGCCATTGCCATATACTTTAATTCAGTTTAACATTGCTTTGCTTCTTTGCACGCCAATCAAGAGGTGAACCAAGAAATAAACAATACCTTGTGACAGACTTACGAGTTTCAGCCTAATCAAAATCTGTAAAAGCTTTCTAAAACCAAGGAATTTTGGGCTAGATAGGAGAATCCTTGGCCTGGAATCTTAAGATACTTCAAAATATGTTGAGCAACATGTAAATGACTGAGAGTAGGAACATCTAAGAATTGGCAAAACTGTTGGACAACAAAAACTATATCTGGACGAGAAATAGTCAAGTACAAGAGTTTATAAATCAAGGTTTTGTAAGGAGTATTATCAGAAAAAAGGGAAGAGTCACCGTGTTGTAAATAATTCTTCCTTTCCATAGGTGTACAAGCGGGTTTGGCCCCTAAAAAACCAAAATCCTTAAATAGATTGACTGTGTATTTACGTTGAGAGACAAAGATACCTGTTGCTATGACCTATCTCAAGTCCTAAGAAATATCTCATCTCACTAAGGTCCTTTATTTGAAACTCCTGGTGCAAAAAAGCCTTGACTGCTACAATATCTTGTAAGTAGTTGATGGCCAGGATAATATCATCAATGTAAACCGGGAGTGCCACGAATTTTCGCACAAAACCATGACCAAGTAAAGCTGATGTCAACTCGGAATTCCATTGACGACCTTGTTTAAGCCCACAGAAAGAATTTAGCAATTTAAAAACACGATTTGGTATATCAGCATGAAAACCAGGAGGAAGCTTCATATGAACTTCATGAAGATCTCCATTAAGGAATACATTATTATTATTAATATCCAGTTGATGAATAAACCAATTAGAAGTAGCTGCAACAACCAAGACAACCCTGATGGTAGCCATTTTTGCAATGAGTGGAATCTTTTTGACTAGTCTTACACCATACGTTTGAGTGTCACCTGTGGCTACTAAACATGTCTTGTAACTTGTAACGTTCTGTAGGACCATTGGGCTTATACTTAATTTTATAAATTTATTTAGACCTTATGGTTGCTTATCAAGAGTACCTGCCAAGTATGAATATCATCTAGATTATCAGTTTCTTTCTTCATTGCATTTCTTTATTGTTCTGTTTTGATTGCTTGAGCATAAGTAGGTTCTGAATCTTTTGATTCTCTGCCAACACTTGGAACAAAAGACTTAAAAGAATCAAAAGAGCTGCACAACTGAGTTTTTGGCTCGAGGTGTGACGTGAAGTGGAAACTGACACTTGAGAACATACATAATCTTGTAAAAAAGCCAGCCGTTGTCTAGGCTTAGTGGATCTTCTAACTCCTGGATGGGTGAGCTACTGATTGCTTGTCTAGGCCTAGTGGATCTTTTTACTCTCGGATGAGGGGAGCTGCTGATTGCTGGAATTGGAGACATAATATCCTCATCAGTTGAAGGAACATAGGCCACAGTATGTTCATGACAAAGCTGACAAGGTATTGCTAAAACTAAGGAACCCAAAACACTATAACTTGGTTATGTAGCTGCTGTAAATAGAAGACATCTTTTATGGAAGAGAACATTATGTGAAATGGTAATGTCCTTGGCATGGAGGCACATTTTGGGTAAACACTATGGGGATGTGCAAGTTGGTAAACACTTGAAATTGTATTGTATATTGTACCCTCCAACTTTCATGTACATCCTTGTTTCCTTGAGTGGACTAACAACTCACGCTGCAATTAGTGTTCTATTTCATGATAATTACTTTTCTATACACTACACCACAGTTGGGATGAAGATTGGATGAACTAGGATGTCCAAAGGGCTCTAATTCTTGATGAAGATTGTGGTGCACCTACATAAAAGATTTTTGTTGTAAATTGTGCCACTTTCTCACATCATAATTCTCCTCATGTAGATGATAGTCTAGTGTGGCATTATATGTTTGACCACCAATCTAGTAAACATTTACAACATCTTGTTCAATATAATTATGATTCATACATTATAGTGCTTACTGACGCTATTTGTCATGTTTGACCTTGGATAGACAAAAAGTAATTGACTTTTTCCTTTAGGTAAGCGTAGTTGTTAAGGCGCTAGGCGAGCTTAGGTTACCTAGTTCGCCTAGGCGTTGCTAAGCTCGCCTAGCCATGCTAGGATCATGGAAAAAGTAAAAAATAGAAGCCAATTGTCGAGAAAATCAATGAAAGTCCACAATAAGGCCAATTCCTCTCAAACAAATATTCAAATGTGCCTTGTGAGTACCATAAGGTCCAATCACATCAAACCAATTGTAGGCGCCATCATATGTAGCATGGCCTGACCACCCAATGATATCAGTTATTTTAGGCATACTTGCACTAACACAGACAAGTACTAAGTAGTCAAAAGTTTCATCATGTACACACATGCAACCCTTTTTTGCACAACATCTTACCGAGTCTTCTAGGCGGTAAGACCTCGAATCTTCATGCCTAACCTTTTTTACTTGATATACTTAGGTTTATACATTACATGAGGTAAGGAAATTAAGATAGTCAGGTCTGATAATGGGGCTCAATTTCGAATGCCTGAGTTTTATCAAGAAATGGGGCATTATTCATCAGATCTCTTGTGTGTCTACTCCACAACAAAATGGAATGATAGAATGCAAACATCATCATCTTCTTAATGTAGCAAGATCCTTGAAGTTTTAGGCTGCTCTACCAATCACATTTCGCGGGTAATGTGTTACTCGTGCTGCTTTGTTGATTAATATTATCTTTACACCTATTTTGAACAACGATACACAAGGCTGTATCAAAAGAAAACTGGTTTTGCTAGGAATTATGTCTTTGGGTGTGTGGCTTACGCATTTACACTTCAACATGATAGGGCTAGAGTTGATCCCAGCAAGTGTTGCATGTGTTCACTCAAACATATCCCACACCATCAAAGGGTTTGTGCTTCCTAATCTCCAGACTAAGGATATATTCATTTCATGAAATGTTCTCTTCCATGACAAATGTTTTCCATTTGTAGTAGATACACAACCAAGGTTCTAATTTTTCTGGTTCCTTGGTTTTACTGAAGCCTTATCAGCATTGTCATGATAGTATTGTGCCTTATGTTCCTTCTGTTTGTGAGAAGATTATGCCTCCATTCAAGCAGTCAACAACTCCCCTCATCCCGGAGACAGAAGATCTACCAGGCCTAGACAACAACCAACTCATTTACAAGATTAGGGAGGTAGATAATTAGCATGTTGAACAAAATTTACTTAAACACGCCCCTTGAAGTGTGTACCTCTAACAAAGAGCCTGAACCAACATAGGGCACACAAAGGCATATAAATGACACTACAAGGCCAACAAAGAGGCCCAACAAATGAACAAAATAAATGGGAAAGCAATGCTGACTAAGAGGTTTGAATCCATGACCTCCTGTTCTGATATAATGTGGAGATCTGAACATAACAAAGACAAAAGAACTATGCTAAGAACTAGAACAACTTCAATGAAGCAAGGGGATCTTCATAGACTCAGCTCTGAACTCGTGAATAAGTTTTCCAGAGGGAAAAGTAATGTATCCGTCTTAAACTACATCTCATCATGTCCCTAGCCTTTTATACTACAAAGCTTACAAAAAAGAGAAAAGGAATACAATGATTATACTGACTCCAGCTTAGTAACTTACTCTACTAACTCTTCATCCATTGCTGAATGGAGCTAAAAAATGTAACTGATTTTACTGCTGACATGGAATGCTATGCTGCTGTTCTGTTTTGCTCCGATGTAGCATCTGAACTGAATAGGCCTAAAACTATAGTTATGTGCGTAAGCATACAATGTTTACTGCATCAGGCCAATGAAAAGAGTAAATATAAGGTGTAAATTGAGGACCAATTTAATGGCACACCTGAGAGTCTAAAAAAACAGTCTCACTGATGTTGTGTTTCATTCTTAAAGGCACATTTATTGGATGATCAAGATTGGTCAGTGTAGCCATTCTGTTGGTATGATTTGGATGTTTCCTGCATATTATGATTCTATCATCAGGATCAGATATTTGCTATCTGAATTAGTATTATTACCTTTTGGTTAGTTTCTTGGTTTCTGATGTTTGTGTTCTGTCTGTAACTTCTTAAATTGTTTCTGCAGCACTTTGTACCAAAGCTTACTGGACTAGCTGGTCCAAGTAATATCTTGTCTGACAAATCGGAAACAAATTGCAGTAGTCAAGGGCATGGAGAAAGATCTAACAATTCCAAAGACGATTCTGAAATTTCCAGAATTGAGCAGCTGATAGAAGGAAAGAAATTTTCACGGTAGGAATATGTTGGCTTTTAGTTATCACTTTGACCCCCTGCGCCTTCTTGTTTCTTTATTCCTTTTGACTTTTCTTTTTTATTAGTTGTATTATTCGAAAATGATGTGTGTATATGCATGTGTATTAAATTGTTAGTGAGGGTTGCAATGCAAGATCTATATTCATTGGCAGTTGTATTCCCATTCTATTTATTTTCCCCTTAGTACGAGTACTCTCTATTGTAATGCAGGGACGAGGTCAATCGGCTGATGGAGATATTGACATCAAAGGTTGAAGGGGAAGAAAGGAAAGGAGTGACTACCATTTCTGGACGAGCTGAAGGAGTCTTATGGACCCCTTCGTCTATAATACCAGATGAAAGGAATCAGAGAGACGTGGATAAAGATATCTCGAGGACTCCAGTACCACTCCTCCAGCCCAATGTGAGTCTAATGTTACTTTTGCGGGTATCAGTTAATAATATCTATTATAACCTGAATAGCTTTGATCATTCTTTTTACTAGATTTTTCGCTTTATCGCTGTATCAAGTTGAGAAACATTCTCTTAGTATTTCCGTGTCAAGTAAGTTATAGAATTCAAATTTAATTTTGGTAGTGAAAGGTAACTTAGATGGTGCTATATAAAGGTCGAGTCAAATAACTCCCCGATTTGCTATCGTTTTCCAAAATAAGTCCAACCCTTTTCAAAATCCATAATCCATTGTGTATTTCAATCAACTTGACTTTCTGCACAGCTGTATAAATGTATTTGTTGCTCCTTTTGACATCTTTTATTGTGACATGATCGGAAACTTCTTTTCTGGAGTGTTCTGTACAGTCCAACATGTAAAGTTTCAGGTACCTTTGCTTTATTGGTGCAAAATGTCACAGTTCATGAGAACAGCCTTGATTTGCCTTAGATTCACTTAGTGACGTGTGATTGCGTCAATACACCTAAGGGGATATCAGCGAAGCTCTTTTTGTCCCTGGTTGTCAATTAGAGACCTTCCGTGTCAATCTTCTGCGCACTATTTTAGCAATGTTTGAATTTTTTCGGCTGAGACGATTTCATATTTAGCAGTATGTCGGTGCAATCTTACATGAGCTTTCTAACATCATCACAACTTTAGGTCCTACAGAAAATACATAAATCAATATTACGTTCTCGTGCTGTATGCCAACTCAATCTACCAAAAGGCACTTTTCTCCAATGTGAAGCACATATTCTCTAAGCCTTTATCATCTCTGGTTCCACAATGTAACTTGGTGTGCCAACATACTCGAAGATTCTCATATTACATTCCTACCAAATAGAAAACCCAGTTGTTTTGATTGATGCTGAAACTTATTGCTGAATGTATGAGTTGTGACCCAAGAACCAATGTCATCCCACTGTTATGTCCTCCTTTCTTAGCGTATAACCTGCAGTAAAGCGTGTGCCTTAATCTCCTGGAGAATGGGCAGTCAAAACATAAATGAAAATGTGTTCCTGGTCCTTGTAGGAATAACCTACATAAGGTAGAATGAACCACTCCCCAGTCTTGTAACCTCTGCAATGTAGCCATCTTCAAGCGTAGTGGTTTTTCAATGTTCCGAGAAAATAGTGTGGATTTCACCAAATACTTCATGAAATGAGCACATTTTGGAGATATCTTTTTTCAGAAACGGCAGTCTATGGATGTTTTCCTGGGCATAGCAGTCGCTTCACCTGCTTCACATTGCTGTATATAGAATGGTCGGCATCAAGCTAAAAGCATAGATATTTCGCTTTAAGGATGAAGTCACTTTAGTGACCTTCAAAACTATGATATCGATTTTGTGTTCGTGCCTACCCTTCTAGCAATTTTCCGTTAGTCTGCTGAAGTTTTCTTCATTTCATGCCCGTCCTAAGAATGTTGTGAGAATCAGCTAATTTCTGTTTGTTTGTTTTTTGTTTTGTTTTTTTTTTTTGTTTTTTGTTTTGAACTTGTGCCAATCGTACTTTCATAAAATTTAACGTCAAATTTGCCAAATTGTCTTGATCTTTCATTTGCCATATCATCTTTAGCCAACTTTTGGCATCTGTCTTCTATATTTTTTCTTCTTCATATTTCTCTAGTCTTGGCCTGTAATATTAAAATACTTACAGGTGCACAATGCAGTTGCTGCATCTCCGGTGGATATTGCAAAAGCCTATATAAGAGGTCGCAGCTTAGAATGTGACCCTAGTCCTCGTAGTGCTGTATCAAAAGGGGAAACAACTGCACATCAGACTGATGAAGTCGTCTTCAATCCGCTTATGGCACCAACTTCAATTGAATCATCAACATGCTGGCCAGGTGCTGTGGTTCAGGATCCATGTAATTATACAACTCCTCGTCAGAGAACTAGATATGGACTCCATGATTTTCCAAGGACCACCCCTACTCTAGAACTATTCGCTTCAAGCCCAGGGACAAGGTATGGTTTGGTTAAGTTGATATTCTAGTTGTGTAATTTACTATTCCATGGGAATAATTGTGCATTATGTCTCCTTAATGTTGCCAACTGGCGCAGTTGCAAACTGACAGCAGGCTCCTTAGAACTTCCCCGAATCCCTATCAACAGTCGCGGACACCAATATTTGGGCAGGTACCCACTTTGATTTTTTATCTTTCATAGATGCCCTTTCTACCACTTGGCATTGATATTATTTTTCTTTTATGTGGGGTACTATTGATGATACTAGTCAATAGATACTTGTATAGTAGGGCTTCTGCCGTATATCCTATTCATAGTGTTAGACTGTTAGTAGGAGATCACATTTTGTATTCTCCCTATCATACCAATATTCTATAATGTTATTTGGAGCTGAATGGTACAATGTTCAATTATTAGGAGAGGTTACGTAATCCTATACTAGCTGATGATAGCTATGGATCTGTTGGACCGATTCGGCGTGTTGGTAACAAATTTGCTTCAGAAACTAGACCAAGAGGATCAAATTTTCTGTATTCCAAAGTAATTCAACAGAGAAATGTTTCTGATGGGATTATCCCGCCTCCAGAGGAAGTTCCTGAAAAATCTGCAGGGACCAGCTTTACGGAGCCAGCAGCGCATCTTAATCCATACCCTAGTCAGGCTGTGAAAAGAATACTGGAACAGCTTGATAGAAAAAAGCCCACACCTAAAGAAATGGCAGATGAGTTGAAGCTTGCTGCTTCATGGAGGAATTCTCCTGGTGTGACATCCAATCCAAAGGCAGGAGAACTTCAGACCCCCTTGAATACAGATATTGTTGGCCCAATGTTTACTGCCTCACAGAATAGTAGACAAAATGGAGAAAATACTAACAGTCAAATACAGTCCCATGGGAAAAGCATAGCATCTACAAGTGACGTGCTTACAAGTGCTAAACCTCACGGAATTGTCATTCGTGATTCTGAGACTGGATATGCTGTTGATCCTCCCAGTTTTTCTTTTGGTCCGAACAACAAGTCTTCATCACAAATCAGCAGTTTCCCAGAAGTACAGGTACATAAATCAGCAGTATCTTTATGCCATCATTACCAAAGACTGACCTTATAATTATAAGTTTAAATTTTTTTTTTTTTTTTTTTTTTTTTTTTTTTAAAGCTAATCAGAAGGGTGGGTGGGGTTTATAAGATGGATAAATGCATTCCTTTTATTTTATTAACCGCAAGTTACTATTATCTTCTTTGTAGGCTACTTCGACCGACACTAGACTTGCCGAGGCCAGTTCTAACTTGCCTTCTTTTAGTCAAAGTAACGGGCAGCACGTGACAAGTACAGGTGTACCGAATCAGAGTAAATTTGAACAGGCAAACAAGCCGCCTCAACATCCTTCTGGGGCAAAGCCAAATTTGGCGTATATATCTGTCAGCAGGCATGATCTTACTAGTCGTGCTTCTGAGAATGGTGCTGGTTTCACCTTTCCTATTTCTACATCTTCAAGTGCACTTTCGGAACCACCAACACCGTCTGTAATGCCATTTTCTTCGAATAATAGCCTGCCATCGCCATCTCATGCGGAGGAAGAGCCTTCTTACAGTTTTGGGACAAAGTCCGCTGCGCGCGTCTCGTGTTTTCATTTCCATCGACAAGCAGTTCTCCTCAGGATGATGCCTTGGATCTTAAATTTGAATTTGCTACAGATAAGAAGACTAGATTGGCCTTTGGCTCTGTGGGGAAAGATGCCATCTGTTACTAAAGATTAATCGGGTTTGTATTTGGACTTCTTCCTCCTCTTATGTGTACGATAACACAAATTTTTATTTTTATTTTTTCTTTTCTGCCTGCAAAACATGGTGCTCGACTCATTTTCTTAGTTTTAGCTGCATGAATGGATGATGTTATGCAAAAAGTCCATCGACAGGAGGAGGCGCAAAATGTGAATTCTCCGACAAATTTGACATATATTTGGTTGTTTTGAAAAAGGGTAATGTAAGTACCAAAAGAATATGGTATTGCTGTGGGTTATTTTTGAGGGCTACTTAAGATATCTGGGAATTCTTACCTATTTACTCCATTTGCAGAGTAGCAGATACACGCGCATTAATCCTGACTAATTGCTTCAAATCGAATTCAAATGTGCGGTGCGATTTATCCATGTGATCTGACAATCAGCACAAATGAAGTAACTATGTAAGAATTACCTAAGATATCCGTTCCGCCAAATTTGAATACTGCTATGAATTGATTGGAAAAAAGGGGCCTTTTTTCCCCTCCAGTTTACGTATTTGGGGAAGGAGTAAAAAGGGCACAAACATGGTTAAAATTGGCATAAAGGATAGGCGCATAAGGTCAAGAGAAATATTCTGTTAAAGGTATAGGAAGGTTTCATTATTAGAAAAAATGAATATTCGATAAATAAATAATCTCGTTAAATGAATAATTTTCTATTGACCCGACTTATGCAAAGGGTTTAAAATGATGTTCGATAAATGAATAACTTCGTTAAAAGAATAATTTTCTTTCTGGTCCTGAGGGTATTTATTTATCGAGTTTATACCGGGAATTATAAAATGTATATCACAAAGAAAATTTTGGACAACTCAATCTAGCTAATGTCCTACATGTCGATTCTTATTTGAATTTTTTTTTAAAAAAAATCAAAACCTCTCCCTAATTTTTATTTTTATTTTTCATGAGATGAACCTCTCCCCAAATTCAATAGAGTAAATAGTGTGTATCCTTTCCAATGAACATGTATCTTATTAAGGGCATAATTTCTTAATCCAAAAATACAAAGCCGCCCAAACCAAACATAAACTGCCTTACATAGACTAAAGGAAAAAAAAAAAAACAGTACTGCAGCCACTATAGTATACACAACTAAAAAAGACTTACAACAGCTAACTATCAACAAAGGGACTATACATTAGAAAAGGAGTTCTTGCAATGCAAAGCTGCATCACGAAAATGAGCTGGTGGAAGCACAAAACCCTGCGCCTGCGCCTGCTTGTTTTCACCCTACCAACCAGATGGCAACACCTCTCTGATCGATCATGTATCTCCATTCGAGAGCATTAGGGGTTGTAGACCAAGTAGATGCAATATTAAGATCAATCCAAGCAATCACACTCTTGACCGAGAAGAAGCAACTATGTAAAGGTGGGGGAAGACACATCCAAACTTCCCAAATCCAATCACAATCCCTCTAAAAGCATGCAGGGGGGGTCGCCTCCTACATCTTTCGACATATTGGTGGTATATTGGAATGAACCCTCCAAGCCTCTGAGAAAGCAGAGAGCAAGTCTTTAGTGAATTATGTCTAACCTCCCACAAACGAAGATTAAGCTGCCTGTAGTATTTTCCAAAATTTCAGCCAACCTGAATCTTTTGGAAGAAGATGCGGACATTTGTAGTCTGAACGAACAAAAACCAATTATTGCTAGAAAGCCCCAAAACCATTGCTCCGATGAATGATTGCATGATAATTAAGCCTGCAATGAGCAACTCCAACCCCACCCCCCTCCCCACAAAAAAAAGGTACCAGCAGCTACTGTTCAATCAAGCTGAACAGTAGGTACCATGATAATTAGTCGAATTATTTTTCTGATGATATTTATTTGTGTACACTCATAGAGTATTTATAGGTGTACATTGTGTTGTTAGTTACAATCTAGCTAGTCGGTTATTGCTCAATAACTACCTCTAACTACTTTTTTTGGCTAGGTGTTTCATAAAAGGCCTCTAAGAACACTTGAGCCAACTTTTCACTCTTGTGGTGTTGTATTTGTTCCAATACCCCCCCTCAAGCTGAAAAGGATTTGAAGCTTGCACTTGAGCCAACTTTTCACTCTTGTGGTGTTGATGTTGCTGTCTTTGATGGAGTGAAGACTGAGTATGTCCCAAGTTTGGAAAGGAAATAGTGGAACAGAGGAGCATGTGAATTGCACTAGCATTATCACAAAACAATAGGATAGGTAAGGGTACATGAATCTGTAGGTCCTTCATTATGTAGACTAACCGTTGGAGTTCACAAGTGGAATTTGCCATTGCCCTATATTCTGCCTCAGATGAACTTTTGGCAATGGTACTTTGTTTTTTGGATTTCCATGAGACTGGTGTTGTGCCAAGAAACATAATATATCCTGAAGTGGACTTCCTTGAGTCTTCACATCCTGCCCAATCTGAGCCCGTGTAACCTTTTAATTGAAGCTCATTCTTGACTTCAAACAATATGCCTTGACCAAGATTACTTTTAAGATATCTGAGAATCCTGTATGCAGCTTGCATGTGGTTTACTGTTGGATTGGATAGGAATTGACTTAGTTGTTGTACTGCATAGGTTATATCAGGTCTGGTGAAAGATAGATATATTAACTTGCCTACTATGGTTCTGTAGATTGTGTTATCTGGAAATAATTCAGAGTCTCCTGTTGTCAATTTCTGTTTTGAATGCATTGGTGTATTGACTGGTTTTTCTTCCAGAAATCCATACTCTTCCAGTAGTTTTAAAATGTACTTTCTTTTATTGATGTAGATACCTTTGCTTAATCTTGCAACTTCTATGCCTAAAAAATACCTCAAGTCTCCAATGTATTTGATCTGAATCTTTTGTGCAGCAGTTGTTTAACCTCATCAATTGGAAACATAGATGAACTAGTAGCTATTATATCATCTACATAGACAAGAAAGGCTATGAAATATGCCCCTATACCTCTGGTAAAGAGACTATGGTCATGAGGTGATTGAGTAAAGCCCATCTGTGTCAAAGTGTCTATCAACTTAGAATTCCACTATCTGCTTGATTGCTTCAAGCCATATAAGGACTTTGTTAGCCTACACACTTGATTAGGTTTTTCTGTTTTGAAACCAAGTGGTAAATCCATATAGACTTCTTCATCTAACTCATCATGCAAAAAGGCATTGTTGACATCCATTTGGTGTACATGCCACTGTCTAGATGCTGCAAGAGCCAACAAGGTCCCGATGGTTGTGACTTTGGCAACATGTGAGAAAGTCTCCTGATAGTCAATACCATAGGTTTGTGTGTAGCCTTTTGCTACTAACCTGGCCTTATATCTCTCTATAGAACCATCAGCATAGTATTTAATCTTTTACACCCATTTGGAGCCAATGGTGCTTTCTCCTGGTGGTAGGGTTACAATCTCCCATGTCTCTGTTGCTTGTAAAACATCTAACTCTTTCGGCATTGCCACTTTCCAACAATCATGCCTAATAGCCTGATTATAGGTTTTAGGCTCTTGTATATGTTCTACTGCACACACAAACTTCTTGTAGTTGTTAACTAGGTTATCATATGAAACCACATTGTTAACAGAATGTGGTGATGACCTCTTGGAAGGGATGACATATTCTTGCAAATAAGCAGGTGTATATCTCTGTCTATTGGATCTCATTGTTTCATGTAGTACAACTGGTGGATCTGTACGTGCAGCTGTGTTATTTGCATTCTCATGAATTTCTGTATTGCTGATATATTGGGGTGATGCCTCATCTGTGGCAGCTTCATAAGGAACAGGTAGAGGTACATCCTGCTTATGTATATCTGCATTTCTAATATGTAAAGGAAACAATGTTTCATAGAACTGCACATCCCTGGACACAAATATGTCCCTAGTCTGCTTGTCCACTAGTATATAGCCCTTGGAGTGTTTAGGAACCCCAAGGTATATATATTGTCTGGCCCTAGGTTCAAATTTGGTCCTGTTATATGCTGGTGTGCAAGCATAGACAAGTGATCTAAAACTCCCAGCTCAGAATAATCAAATTGTTTATCATATAAATGAAAATAAGGTGTTCTGCGATCAATCACATGTGAATGGGGAAGATTGATTAGGAAAGTAGCATGCAATACACAATAACCCCAATAGGTCAAGGGTAAATTAGACTAGAATTTTAAAGCCCTAGCAACATTTAAAATGTGTTGGTGCTTTCTATCCACAATGCCATTCTGTTGTGGTGTATCCACACAGGATGTTTGATGAATTATCCTTTTTTGTGCATAGTATTCTGGCATGTCAAACTTCATACCATTGTCTGACCTAACAATCTTAACACGTTTGTTAAATTGTACTAAAGTATTTTGCACAAAAGATTGAACAATTTGTCTAACTTCAGATTTGTTCTTTAACAGATACAACCATGTAAATCTAGAATAGTCATCAACCATAGCCAAAAGAAAAGAGTGACCATGCACAGTCTTTTGTTTGTAAGGTCCCCATATGTCAAAATGAACTAGATCAAAAATAGATTTTACAGAGGTTTGACTTAAGGGAAAGGGTTCCTCTTTTGTTTAGCCAATTGACATATATGACACAAAGTACTACCATGTATACAAGATGAATCAATACAATCCAAATCCATCAGTCTTTTATTAGACAAATGACCAAGTCTGTAATGCCAAACTTGTCAATTTGTAATGCTAGACTGATCACTCAGTATAGAAACATTATTAACAACAGGTTTTGTCAAACTCTTTGAATCATTGATCAAAACATATAAACCCTTAGACTTTCTAGCTGATCCAATCTATGTCCCAAGTCTCTTGTCCTGTATCAAACAAGAATTTAGATCAAAGATAATAGAAAAATATGGATTAGCAGTAAGTCTAGCCAAAGACATGAGATTGAAGTTAAAGGCAGGGATGCATAAAACATCTGTGAGCACTAGTCTGTCATTGATACAAACTGTACCTATATGTGTGACTTTGACACTACTGCCATTTGGTAAACCTACCAACATATTAGAAACAGGTCTAGAAGATTGTAAACAATGTACATTACTAACAATATGATCAGTAGCCATAGAGTCTATAATCCAACTTGTAGAAAAATAAGTTTTAGATAGACCTGATGTATCAGCTGCTGGTACAAAGTTTGCTGACAGAATAGTTAGCTTGATTGCCCATATGCTCAAAGGAATCTGACTTTGTACCATCCAAAAGCCTCATTAGCTGCTGATATTGTGCTCTATTCAAAGTAAAACTATCAGAATCCTGGGAATTGTTCAGTGAACCAATAGTGACAGGAATTTGATCATCTGAGACAGTTATCGCCATATTGACTCTACTTTTAGGTTTCCATCCTGGTGGAAAACCATGTTTCTTGTAGAACTTGTCCACTGTGTGTCCTGTGTATCCACAAAAGGTACGTTGTACCCTTTTTCCACCCTGAGTATTCCCATTGGTTTTCTTGAAGTTTGCAGTACCTGTCTGTCTATTAAAGTTCTGTTGGCCAGTAGGTTGTTGATGATTTGTACTACTAGACATAGAAGGATTGGCACTGAATGCCCTATTATACAGAGCCGTGGCATATGGAATCTATGTTCATATTTTCTTTGATCTTCTAACTTTAGTGCCATGGAAAAAACAGAGTGAAAATCTGGCACTGGCACCATCAACTGTGCTTGTGTCAAAACTTGTGAGAAATCTGAATTTAGGCCCCTCAAGAATTTTACCATTTTATCAGTCTCAGTATAACCAGTGAAAGTCTTGATAACATCACAATGGCATCTAGGAGTACAAGAACACACAAGATCTGGCCTCATAACAACTATCTCATCCCACAAAGTTTTCAATCTTGTAAAGTAAGTTGTAACATCGGAATCTCCTTGTTTAAGGGCATAAACCTGATCCTGTAAGTCCCCTAATCAAGACACATCTAATCTGGAAAACCTAGACTGTAAATCCAACAAGATTCCCCTTGCTGTTTCTTTGTACATTACACTTTGTGCAATGTTGGGCATTACAAAATTCAGTATCCAAGTTTTGACAAATGCATTACATTGCAACCAAATTTGAAACTCAAGAGAATCTACAGGTGGTCTAGTGATAGTACCATCAAGAAAACCGATCTTATTCTTGGTGATTAATGCCATTTTCATGAAATAGCTCCATGGATGGTAATTCTTGTTAGACAACAAAGGCTGAACCAACACCATCGTTGGATTCTCATTAGGATGAAGGCATAGAGGATTACCAGGAAGAATGCCTTGATTCTGAACCTCCATAACTCGCAATAAAACAACAAAACCAGAAAAGCAGTCTTGAAATCACCGGAACCAAGCAGAATAGCAAAGAACAACTCCAAGATCTAAGAATACAGCAGCAACGAACAAACAACTTTAGAGTCTCACGCAAAGAAGCTGTAGATGCTTTGATACCATGTAGAATTTATTGAAAATATAACAAGAAAACTGAAACAAACTCAAAAAGACATGAAGAACTCTCCATTAATGGAGGAAGAACAAAATGATGAAGAAACTGAAAAAATTGCAATATAGTATAGTTGCATTTCCTTATTTTTCTGATGATCTTTTCTTGTGTACACTCATAGAGTATTTAGGGGTGTACATTGTGTTGTTAGTTACAATCTAGTCGGTTATTACTCAATAACTACCTCTAACTACATTTTTTGGCTAGGTGTTTGATAAAAGGCCTCTAAGAACACTTGAGTAAACTTTTCACTCTTGTGGTGTTGTATTTGTTCCAATAAGGCCCATGGATTTTTGGCTGGAGCTTGTAAAATGGGACCGTAACGAGCTTGAAGGATTCTGACCCAAAGATGAGAAGGCTCTATATGCGTATACTAAGCAAGCGTTGCAAGAAGAGCCCAATTCACATCTCTTAATTTGCCACAAGTAGCATAAGGCTTGCACAACAACTCCCAAGCCTTGGTAATTATTATGCAACTTTGAATGCCCTGAAAAGAACTCCCTTTGAAACTAACTTCTCGATGGATGACATAACATGTAGAGACATCTTAACCATCTGCATTGTATAACAAGGAGTTGCATTAGTTACTGATTGAACTAACTTGATCTTGAATGGCTTTTGAATGAATCTAAACTTGTAGCCCATGACGACCTACTTTCGAACCCATGTCAAGAACATTTCCAAATAGAAATTTATCCAACCAAGCATGGACCATTTGAACCCCTAAGTACTGGCCAAGATTCAAAGTTAGGGGAATGTTCAGAGACTCACTGAAGCTCTCGGCAACGACAGAGGTAGTGTGATTGCATTTAAGTCACTGATAGTAGCAAGAGGACTAGGTCAATCGTAGTCTAGCAAGGCGAGTCAATGTCGATCCCACATAGAAATTATGTTAAACACAACCACAGATTTATAGGTGAATCCAAAAGGTGGTCTTTGATTAACATAAAGGAAAAGTAAATAAAAGAGATGCAAATAAACCAAAAATCAATCATGTATTGAAAAGACACTAACCAAACTATTCACAACTAACCTCCCCTTAATCCATAATTATATATGATCTATAATTTATGTGTAATTAAGCTACGGGTGCAACCGCCTAATTTTGCCATGCTTCTCATTGATCAGACAGCCGGCACCTCTGTGCATTTAACCTGCTTTAGGCTGTATTAACATCACATGCAGTAAAAACTAGGGATTGCCGGCGTGAATCATGAACCTCCCTAGGTAGCCACCGACAATGGCTGGTTGTATCTAAAGATCGATTAACTATGTCCTAACTAGCACTTCAACAACGTTCCATCATGCCAATTTACGATGACATGCAGTGAGGTGAACTGATAACAAAATGTAAATTAGAACAGAAAAACAGACGTAGCTAGTGCCGAACCCCAGGATTAAGGTTTACTTGGTGTCACGCCGCGGCGGTAAGACCGCGGTTGCGGAGGGAGCGGCGCAACCTATAACTCCGCGTTTTCATATTAACGAATCAAATAATAATCAAGATTAAGGTTCGTTTAATTACTATATACTTTGGTCAATTGCAAGTATAATTTAGATTTATCACGAAAACAATTATGGATTTATGATAAGAAATAAAACATTGGAATAGACGTTACACATGACAAAGTACGATTCTACTCCTCAATTCTCTCACTCTTCGGCGATTCGAATTGATCCATGATGAACATAAACCAAACACAATTCAATAATGAAAGATTGATGATTTGTTGGCTAGAAAAGAAAAGAAGAATTTATTAAAAGACTACATTGTTTATGATTGATGAATAGATGATTGAATGAATGTGGAATAAGATGATGGAATACAAAATTCGCATGGCTGATGATGATTATGATGCTAATGAGTACTACCTCCGTCCCAAAATATAAGTCCGTTTGAGTTTTTTCACACAGATTAAGAAAGTTTGTTAAATTGGTTATGTGTCACTAATTTTGATGAAAAAGACTAAAATACCTTTGACTGCCATTAATGCAAAGTAATGAAAATTAGGTGGCTAAATAATAAATTAGAGGTAAAATGAGAAAAATATAATAAATGCTTCATTCGTTATCTAAATGGACTTAAATTATGTGACAAAATCAAAATGCTAAAAAGACTTTTATTTTAGGACGAATGTAGTATTTAGAAGAGCCAAAATAAGATTGTTTTGATGTCCTTTTGTTGTTTTATCTACATTAAAATAAATGACATGTACGCCATGGTAAATGAATAAAACAAATTTTACAATACTAGCGTTGTATAAAGGCTGTATTAAGTGATATACATTAAAAAAAAATATTTTTAACTTCTCACATACGACAGAAAAGTATTATGTGAAAAAAAATAAAAATAAAGAGAGCGATACATCTTTCATATAACGGTTGCATCATAAAATCTCTTTTAGAATAGTGTCACTAATTTTGATCATAATCATAAGAAAATAGTACGGTGGGTTTTATTGGCACACCACTTTTTACTATTGACACCTATTTTTTGATTATTTTTTCGGGTGAATAAAACGTCGGTGCCCTAAGAACACCAGTGGAAAGTCGTTGACTGACGTTTTTTAAGATATAACACTTTTATAAAGGGAACGTCCGTGCCACTGGTGTTCTATATTGAACACCAACGCCAAGGAACACCAATGACACTGACGTTCACTTTATAAAAAATTACCGAATATCGAAATAATTTTTTATGGCATCCGGAGTAATAGAGTACCGAAATTAAATAGGGATTGCCGAAGGGATCCTGAATAGTAATTCCGAGTTGTGTTGTTGGTGACTAGGTTTTACTGCCACACTACACAAGTGTGAAGTGAACTAAAAAGGAAAGGGAAACTTGAAAAAATATGTTTAAAAAGTTAAATATTTGTGTGGTATGTCTCAAAATAATAACATTTGAAAAATATGCTTGAAAAGTATTTCATTGCGTATTCGCTACCGATTTACTACGTAATCTCTACGAATTGCTTTACAGACATATTTTTCAAATGTTATCTTTTGAGACATACCACACAAATAAAAAAAAATTTAGACATAAATTTTCAAATTTCCCAAAAGAAATTCAAGTGTCCCAAAGGAAATTCAAGTGGGGTCAGGCATGGCTCCGACTTCTGGACAAAATCTGAAACGTCAAATCTTCGTCTGTTACGCATTGAATTCCTTTATTGCATTTTAATTAAATGGAAAAAAAAGAAAAGAAATTAACATGAAAAAAACTCTTGCATTTTTTTTAGGAGAAAACTCTGGCATTTTTTATATGGACAATTGTAGAGTTATTCCAATATCTACAACCATGTCTATAACCTCATCATCTCATATTATTTTTTATGAATTATAAAAATTTAATACAAACCACTCATAATCGTAATATGACTTTGGATGAAAAAATGTAATAGACTTTTTTTTTTTAGGGTGTAATAAATAGACTTTTTTTTTAGGGTGTAATAGGAGTTCATTGAAAATAGCTCTATCATTAAATTTTCAACGTAAAATTAAGAATTTGTTGAATTTTGTCTGTGTCACGACTATCATTAAATTTTCAACGTAAAATTAAGAATAGCTCTATCATTAAATTCTTCTGATTTTTTGTTAATTCAAGATGCAATTACTGATTCTACTTCGACGTTTTTAATTTGTTATTATCAGGTGGATGAGATGTGTTTTTATGCCCCCCTCTCATAGTAGACGTGTGTAGGGGTGAATTGGACAAATCACACATGTCACCCCTCCACTTGGTATCACCAATCAATCACCTTCTATAATAACTTTTCTCCAAAGTTATTATACATCAGTGATTTTAAGAGTGATATCAAGTGGATAGATCTCATTTCTAGAAAATTTATTATACTGACAAATGATTTTATGGGTGATACTGTTGGATGAATGAGATGTGTTTTTATACACCATCTCTCACATAGTAGGAGTGTGTAGAGGTGAATTGGACACATCTCATCCCTCCACTTTGTATCAACAACCATCAATCACCATTGTCTAATAACTTTTCTCCTTTCACTTAACCCAAAAAAACATGTTTTTGGTTTCGGTATTTTTGTTGTAGTTTAAAGCTTCTTGTATCCGAGACCCATTGACCCGACTAATTTGGAGTTTAGCTCGGGTTGTGTCTACGGAGTTTGATTCATATTCAGGGTAATGGCTACCCAAGAGCTCTTTCAACAATTTCATTAGATTAAATATAAACAAGTAAAAGTGGAGCAATACATTCCAGGTGTAGTACACGTGCTAGAGGCTTAAAGTATAATGTAAAATCTATTAGTCGGTATCAATATCTCTTCAACCCTTAAATTACGAAAGAAGTACAAAGGAAGGCCCAACAAAACAAAGACATTTGTCTCGTGTGCTATTGCATCATCTATGTGTAGCGCACATGTCCTGGATATCGATTCATTATCCGAAAAAGGAACATTCGACACGTGAAATTTAGAGTAAACCCTAAATCTCGTGTAAGCCTCATGTCGTATCAGAAAGCGTGGAAGAAAAGAAACAAGCAAGAGACACAAAAAATGACACTTAAGATCTATCATTAACAAACCCAATGGATTACAAATGCTGTCAAAGTTATTCGTAAATAGCCACTAATATTAATTACAACTCAACTTGCATTAAAAAAGAAATTGCTGATACACAACGAACTTCATGACTTCACTCCTAAGTTTGCTCTCCATGCTTATCATCCAACTCATTTTTAACCTTGATTTCTTCTTATTCCAGATAAAGGAGTGAACACTAGCTAGATACTCAGCAATGAGAAAGAAGATCAAAAGTGATATCCATGCTATTCGGATGCATGGAGACATGTCATGAATATACTTCATCCCGTTCGCAAACAGTTTAAAACATAACTTGTCATGCTAAGAAAACTACTTTTAAAACATAGTGTGAAGAATACGTAAAACCTCTTGGAAAACATGTCTTGAGACAGAAGGAAATCCTCTTTAAAACGAATCATCAAACAATGCGTAGAAAACATGCCTATTAACTACATACAATTCATCTTGCACGTACTTGTTCGTTACATTAATTACTTATTTAACATATCCGTGTTCTTGTCTTGACAGTTCATGTTCTTTAACATAACATAAGGGTCTGGTGAAATATGACTAATATGACTAGCCATACCTCTAACTTGGGACTTCAAGTACCCAAGATACTCCGTACAATACGATGTCGTAAGAACGACATGGCTAATACAGCTAGTCTTACATCTGATAGGGGACTTAAAACCCATAGTTCTCCGTACAGTACATCGCATGGTCACTAACTATGAACACGTAGGAGCACATAAAGCGCATAGATTCCATGTTAAAGTCCATATCTAACCTACATGAACCTTCTAAGGCCATAACAACACTGAATTCCTAGCCTATATGCACTACTCGTAACTAAAATTCCTATAACGGTTTATAGAAAAGTAACTAGAAAGCCGGATAGCATTCTCAAAATATAGTTAGACAGATACCCAACAACACACAATCATGTCTTGTTTCGTGCAGTTTAATATAAAACAGTCTTCAAAACAACTTAAAAACATATTCTTTGAACTAAAAACAGAACCTTTTGATAAGAAAAACTCATTTCCTTAAAGATGAGCCGATCTATGAACCAAACATCATCTTACTTCCAAATCATACACGAATCTACAATGCGACAATAAATCTATTATAAATCTTACAAAGATTTACACTACCAAGATCAAAGCAAATAACTACTACGAAAAGATTAGAGATTACCTTTAAGAAGGATTCCAAAAATTGAACAACCTTTACACTCAATCCCCTTCGAAAACGCCACTCTGATCTGCAAAACGATAGCACCAAATTTCGTTGGATTCACCCATGATTATACTGGAATGCCTAGAACTTTCCTTGGATTGCCCTGGATTGCCGAGAACGTCATCTGGTGCGCTTGACCGATAGGTGCTCTCGGTTCAGCGTTCCAGTCCAAGATCAAGGGTACCGGCCACGTAATGGAGAATCCGTTTGGCAAGGGACTAGTGTGTATCCGTTAGGAGCATGCATAAATTGGGCCAATTTTATTAACAACAAAGGAGACATACATCCGGGTAAACGAAAGATACTGCAAGCTGCCAATAAGGGAGCGATAACCAAACGGATCCGGAGAAAAGCATCCACTGGTGCCTATGTCTTCGCTTACCTTGGTCGCAATCTCATCTCATGGAGTTCCAAGAAACAAAGCACAATTGCTCGCTCGTCCACTGAAGCCGTATACAAATCTGTTGCCAACACTGCTGCTGAACTCAATTGGGTGTCCTTTATTCTTAACGATCTATGCTACTCCAACTCTGTCGTCCCGGTTATCAATTGTGACAATCTTGGCGTCACACACATAAGCTCCAATCCAGTATTCCACTCTCGTTTGAAGCATGTTTCCGTTGACTTTCTCTTCATCCGTGAGCGAGTTCACTTAGGAAAACTTCGTGTCACACATGTCTCCGCCTAAGACCAACTTGTGGACGTCCTTACCAAGCATCTTGACAAGCGCTTATTTGCCTCCAATGTGTTCAAGCTTGGACTTCGCTCCCGTAGTCCAGCTTGATGGGGCATAATAGCCTAATAATCTTTGATTCTTTAATTAGTACCGTAGATATTTTGATTGATTATTTGATTGATTCATTTACCTAATTAATTTAGCTCACCATTCATTGTATAAATATACTTGTATACACCTGATACAAATCAAGTCTTTTTTCACATTTACTATTGTCTTACGTTCACCCTCGATGTATATTTGGCATGCGTATCTATTAATTTATCCCAAATCGACACAATACAAACCGTACATAAATAACAAGACGATATATTCATGTATGTGGAAAATAAAATACAGGATACTGACCACAATTTCAATATACTAAAACAAGATAGAGGATAATAATGGTATTTTCTGTATTATAAATTGCATGCATCATATCTATTAGTGTTGTAAACATTGTTATAATATTTCGAAAGTTATATTAATACATTTTTATATAGTATATATATTTTACGTGTTACAAATTACTTTAAATATTTGAGATATTTAATATTGAATTAGACATTTATTATTAATCATTATTACCATTTTCTCTTATACTGTTATTCCTTTTTTGCTTTAAAGTTACACCACAGTCAGTCAAATTTTCCGCTGGCATTTATTTCCTTTCATTTTTCCTTGCTGTGTCAATTAATTTGGGAGTTATGTTTGGTCTCCAATCGTGTGCATATATTATGCAATCAATGGGAACAATTAATTAAATACTTTTTGACTATCAGCAAGACTCTTTTACAATTAGAGAGTATATATACATAGCTACTATATCCTAGTAAGTAGGAAGAGAAGAGTTATTTTTCGTAAGAAAATATAATCTATCTTCAACATCACTTTGCTGGGTTGTGTAAAGATATCATTGTATTTGTTGCTCTTTTCATAGAGGAAAAGGAAGACTCGTTTTATACATTTCGATTGCTCCGAAATAGTCTTTTAGTAAAGTGTTTTTATTATTTTTTGTAATGTGTTTCTACAAATTTTTCTACAATCTAAAAGACTATGGGCTTAACAAGACGCGTTCGAAGGAAGTAGCTATGGAGCATGGTCACCATTTTGCAAAATAAGAAGTGTTTGTTGTTGGATGTAGTGCATTGAAGGCAAACCGGGAATGGGTTATTTTATGGTGGGGAGCAGGGGCGGGTCCACGTTCTCGAGGAGCCACACGACACCCATCTGGATTTTTAAAAATAAATTTTTTTAGTATTAAAATTATGTAGTTTTTTGTTAAAAAAATGTCGTTTGTCGATAAAATTGATGTTTTAGACCGGTGACCCCACTGATTTTTTTTTTTTTGATAAAAGATGTAGTTTTAGGCTCCAGGTGACCAATGGAATTTATTCTGGATCCGCCACTAGTGGGAGGCGCAATAGGGAGTTGATATCGTAAACATCCTGAACCACATTTTTTCTCTGCAATAGGAAATTCCCTACGTAAGATGAGATCATGTGTGGTCAGGATGTTCTTCATATACAATCTCACTATTAAGCTTTCCACCATGTAATCACCCACCGGGAATTAGGAAACAAGTCTATAATCATTGATGATGAATATAATCATTCTAATCATGGGATGTGGTGGTTCAATCAATTTACCTTATGGTATGGATTTGTTTTAAAATTTTGGTCGGAGACGAGGTATGTTCTCTCTATATTTTTATTACTTTGCTCGAGGCAATTAGGAAATATTCATCATTTCATATCATTTACGGTGGTCTATCAAAATATTACCTTATCTAATTTTTTAATGATTTTGATGCACAATATGACCACCTTCTCGACTGTCTTAAATTCCTATAATGAATGCATGCACGGAATTTTTTTTCTTTCTATAATATTTGCAGAAGGAATTTTTAGTTATGGTGATACATTGTGGTATGATACTTTGTGTGATGTGTTTTTTTATTTTTATTTATTTTTTACTTAAAGCCTCCCGGTATACGGAACTCACTGGTCCGACTAATTCGGAGTTCGGTCCGGGTCGTGCCTGCAGAGTCTGACTCTTACTCAGGAGTAAGGCTTGACCAAAAGCTCTTTCAACATAGCGCCTCAGAGAAGAATCGAACCGGTTACCTCCCTAGGCATTCTCAAGTCACTTACCACTTGAGTCAAACTACTTGGTTTTTGTGTGATGTGTTTTTACTAAAATTGTTCTAGACCATTTAATTTTCTTACTAAGAGGATTTGAAAAATTGGAAATTTACATTAATAAAGAAAATGAAATAGTTGGTCAAGAAGACATAATGGTAGACATGTTATGCTCATACATAATCATGGATTAGCAACTATAATATCCCGTTTTTTTGAAAAAGGGAAGACGTGTCTTTTTACGAAAACGAATATTATGTTTAATTAATTATGGATTTAAGATTAAAGGGAAAAGAAAAGCAAAATGATTTATTGGAATATTAAGGAAGTATGGGGATTTATTGTAATTAAAAGGGGAGTTAAGTGCAATTAAGGTGGGAAGTTTTATTTGGGGAATTAACCTCCCATTAAATTAGAGGTTGCCAAGGAGTTATCAGAATTCTAACCTCTGGCTTTTCACGTTGAAGGCATCAGAGAAAAGAAAAAAAAGAAAAAAAAACGGAGACTTCCTCAAAATTCTCTCAAGATCTTGGTCGGTTTTCAGAAGAAATTGAGGATTCAGAATCAACGGGACAAGATGATCGTTTTGATACTAGAAAGTTAGAGTTTTGAGAAAGGTTAGTTTTGCCCTAGTATTGGATTCTTCACATTTTGATCAAGTTGTAAGGTTTCGTTTGGTTGTAATCGTAGCTCCTTTTGTGTAGAATCCCTTGATCATGATTAATTCTTGATTGATTGTTGATCAAATAGGTTTCTTGGAGAAGTCTCAGAAGTGCTGCAGATGTTCTTGACTTTAATTGCTTGGCTTTTTTGCTTGCTAAGAGGTAAGTGGCTCTTCCTAATGAATAATTATAGTTTATGATGTTTAGGTTGAGTTGTGATGTGTTTTAATGCTAGAAATCATGCTTAGAAGTTGTTGTAGAAGTATGTGAAGTCAAGCCTTGTTTAAGTGATGTTTTCCTGTTGTTTTGATGTTTATTTTGATGTTGACCATGCTGGGAAAGGGTCCGGAATCGTGTAAGTGTAGAAGAATGATTTAGGGTGTTTCTGGGTAATGTGTGCGCATTCCCGAGGAATGTGTGTGCATTGGCTGAGCAGATGCATCCTGAATCTGTCAAATCATCGAATGTGTGCGCATCATAGGGCAATGCGCGTGGCAGAATCATCCTGAATGCTCAATGTGTGCGAATTAAGCCCTTTCTTGGGGAAATGTTGTGTTTTAAGCCCCGAGTCCACTTTTAATTGTTGTTTCTTGATCTAATAACATTAAATGAACATGAACAAGCCTTGAATAAGCTTCTGACGCGTTTAGTTCCGGCACCGAATGTACTCTTCCTAAGAGTTGAAATTCGGGACCGTCGGAAGAGTATGATTGACTTGTGCTTTGATGAACTAATTCATCAATGTCTGTGTAATTGCTAGGCCTTATCCGCGTCTAGTGTTTTAAGTAAGAGTGTAGGAGTTGTGAGGGGGCTTACTTAAGGATACTTAGGTGGCTAGCTAATAATTAATAGCAAACATACTTGTGTAGTTAAAATATTAAACATCATGTCATTCTTGGTAAGGAACATGATCATGTCGCGATGTGTGGGTGTTCTAAAGGTGAACAACACTGCTGGCCTATAAACGGCTAAATGGCAGTGGAGGAACTTCACCGAACGTGTGAACTATCGGAGTCTACCAGAATAGACTTTCGTGGTCATTGGTGTGATCCACCAATATGTTGCACCCAGATACTTCGTGGTGAGTAACACATGCGTAGTGCCCTTGAATGCGGATGTAACAAAGACAAGCTAAGCTAGAAACCAATAGTCACGACATGTTGATGAGCATGAAGTGATCCCTAGAGTTGTGTCGGTCACATAAAGATAACTTAATTAATAATATGAACCTTTTCGTTGTAAGACTCAGTTATTCATTAGCTTCTTCCTCTTGTTAACTACTTTGTAATTCTCTCAATTGCATATGTTGTTTTGTGTGCTTTGGGGTGAGAAGATGAACATGTTGTTTTGTGTGCTTTGTCGGGGGGGGCATTTTGGTTTATTTATATTTATTTATGTGAGTGCATCATAAAAAAAAATGTGCTGCTTCTGCTTGCGTGCTTTCGGACTCTTTAGATGATGCTACAATTGATTAGCATTTGATAATGTCTGGTAAGATAGTTTCAATTTTGAATCAAGCGAAGGGTCCATGCTTTATGATCATGTGAAATTGAGACACATAGATGTATAAGTTGTGACCTTTTAATTGCTCTATTTTTAGTGGGTAATCTATCATAATTTGTTCTTAATAACAATGGTGATAAATTAATTGCTATGTGTTATGACTGAATTCGTTAAAGTACAAGTGTTTTTATTGATATTACTGGTTCAATATTGGTACTACTTTGTACATAATATTTCAAATTAAAATTGATTTGTTGAATCAAGAAAATGTGTGTCGAGGATATATTATCTACGGATTAATATTTGATTAATATTTGTAATTGTATTTTATTATTATTTATTTATTGTCTTGGAGCCCAAGCCGTTGTACCACTATATAAACACCTTGTACTCAATCTTTATACACAGTGAAATACCACAAATTACCATTGCTCATATTATGTTATGGTATCAGAGAGATAACGATCCTCTCCTGTGTTAATACCGAAATACCCTCTTTTCTTTTCTTTTTTTTTTTCAAAAAAAAAAAAAAAAAAACAACCTGCGCAGCCATTCTTCAACAAAAAAAAAACCCTAGCTGTCATCTTCTTCACACATGTCGACCACCACTGCAACTTCCGGCGCCACTGCTGCTGCTCCTCGGTTGCCGTCCTTTACCCCCTCTTCGGCTATTCAAATCACCAAATTGAACCGCAATAACTACAACCTTTGGCGAGCACAAATTGTGCCCTACCTACACGGTCAAGGTGTTTACGGGTTTGTTGATGGCACAACTCCGGCACCATCCAAAACCATCACCGGTGCTGATGGCACCTCCTCTGACAACCATGATTATGCTGACTGGCTCAAAACGGACAACTTAATTCTGAGCACCATCACATCTTCCTTAACCGAAGAGGTGTTGATGCAAGTCTACACCGCCACTACCGCTGCCGGAATATGGTCAGCCCTGCAAAAGTCGTTTGCCTCCCAAAGTCGAGCTCGTTTGGTCCAATTACGTGCTGACCTCGCTGCAACTCGCAAGGATGAACTCACTGCTATTGCATATTACTTTAAACTCAAGAACTTAGCTGACGAATTGAGCTTGGCAGGGCACCCGATCGGAGATGATGACTTCATCGCCTATCTGTTGGCTGGTCTTGGTTCTGAATATGACGCCCTGGTTACAATGATTGCTGCTCGTGATTCGATCTCCATTGATGAAGTTTATGCTCTCTTGCTCACCTCCGAGTCCAGGCTGAACCGTTACAAACCCACGGTCATCACCTCTGGTTCATCTACTCCTGTGGCTGCTTCACAGGCCAATCTTGCGCGTGGAAACAGTGGCTCTAATTATCAGCAGCAGCAGCACCGTGGACAACAGCCCTCCAATCGCAACTCCTCAAATTACCGTGGTCGTGGTGGACGCGGTGGTCGTGGCCGAGGCCGTCCTCAATCCGACCTATCTACTATTTGTCAAATTTGCACAAAGACGGGTCATTCTGCAAAGGAGTGCTACTATCGCTATGAGCAATCTAATGATCCAGCCGCCATTCAGCCGCATTCGAGGTCTCCTCCCCCACCTCAAGCTTATACCACTCACCCGTATCCCCAACCCGCCACTGATTGGATTGCCGACACTGGAGCTACCCATCATCTCTCCCACGACTTTCGCAATCTTAATCTCTCTTCTGAGGCCTATGACGGTCCCGACAAGGTCCGCATAGGTGATGGCTCAGGTTTGTCTATATCTCATTACGGTTCCTCCTCGTTCCCTACACCTACCCACACATTTCACTTACGTAACATACTTGTCTCCCCTTCCCTAACCAAGAATCTACTTTCGGTAAGTAAGTTTTGTGCTGATAACTCTGTTTATTTCGAATTTCATGACACTTACATTCTTGTGAAGGATCATTCGGGTCGCGTCCATCTTAGAGGCTCAGTTCGGGACGGTCTTTACCATCTTTCTCCCAATTTTGATTGCTCTCCAGTTCAAGCCCATGTCGTCACCTCTGCAGGTCCCTCCAATAAATGGCACTAGCGTCTAGGCCACTGCTCTCATCAAGTGCTCCATCAGGCTTTAGATCGTGTCTCCATTTTTGTTCCAAATAAAGCACCCACCCACGTGTGTGCACCTTGTCAGTTAGCTAAAAGTTGTCGTCCACCACTTTACACTTCTGAATTTACGTCTTTTGCACCTTTGGATTTGATATTTTCCGATGTATGGGGACCATGTACTGAACCCTCTCTTTATGGTAATTATTATTATGTTAGTTTTTTGGATGATTATACAAAATTCTTGTGGTTATTTCCGATCAAAGTCAAGTCTGACGTCGAAAGAATATTTCCTAATTTTCTTGCCCAAATTGAACGCATGTTTAACACCAAATTAAAATCTATTCAAACTGATTGGGGGGGGCGAGTATCGTCACGTCTCTCAATACTTTGCCCGTTTAGGCATCCAACACCGTCTATCGTGTCCTCATACCCATGAACAAGTCGGCGCCATCGAAAGGTGTCACCGCCAAATTGTAGAAATGGGTCTGTCCTTACTTGCCCATTCTAACCTACCCCTGACATATTGGGAAGATGCTTTCATTACCACTACCTATGTTATTAACCGCCTCCCTACCCCTGTCCTAGATGGTAAGTCTCCCTATGAGGTCGTTTATGGACGTGTCCCGGACTACTCCTTCCTCCGTGTCTTCGGTTGTGCTTGCTGGCCTTACCTTCGTCCCTACAATCGCCACAATATGGACTTCCGCTCCAAATCCTGCATCTTTCTGGGCTATAGCCCATCCCACCATGGATATACGTGTCTTGATTTGTCGACGGGTAGGCGTACCCACACTTCTTGGTAATAAGTGAATTCCTATCAAGTTGAGAATCATCTTATGTTGTCGTGACGCTTTGGTTAGGCCGACTACTACTACTCTAGGCTAGCTACTTCTAGCTTTTATAGTGGCCCTTCCATTTTGGTGGTTAGGATAGCTCAGCTGGTAGAGCAGAGGACTAAAAATCCTCATGTCACCAGTACCTGTGAACCAACCTCCTAAAGCGAAATAGGCACAAGGAAAGAGCAATAGACCGGACCAGCCTACAAACACGAAACGGTCCCTACGTAACCAGTCATCCATAGTATCAAATAAATACACCACAATTTTGAATCAGAAGAGAGATTTCAAGAAATGGCAGATCTATTCACTCTATCAATAACCGAGCGCCAAGTTTAACTCAGACGCAGCTCCTTTCTTTTTGGGTGTGAAGAAGTGTCAAACCAAAATACCCAACAAGCATTAGCTCTCCCTGAAAAGGAGGTGATCCAGCCGCACCTTCCAGTAGCCCGACATGTCATCTTTGACGAGAGCCTGTTTCCTTACTCTCCCAGTCCTACTCCTCTCTCCTCTATCCCCACTACTGTACTCCTCCCTGCTTCCCTTCCTCCTCTGGCGTCCCCACCCTCGGCCTCCACTACCCAAACCACCCCACCTGCCCACCAACCTCCACCACCTTCATCACCTCCTCCTTCCCCACCCTCCTCCCTGCCCGAGTCACCCTCTTCCCAAACCACCCCTACTCCACCTGCCCCTGACCCTCCTCACTGACCACACCACATGGTTACCCGCACCAAAACTAACACTCTTAAGCCCAAAGACCATCCGGACTTTATCTGCTATCCTTTACCCAAAGCCCTCCTGAGCTCGGCCACCACTGACCCCACCTCTTATACCGAGGCCTCGAAATCTGCTGTTTGGCGTGATGCTATGCATGAGGAAATTAATGCTCTCTTACGTACCAACACTTGGGATTTGGTTCCTGATCGTCCTCACATGAACATCATTGGTAATAAGTGGGTGTTTCACACCAAGCACCATGCGGATGGTCATATTGAGCGCCACAAAGCACGTCTGGTGGCCAAAGGTTTTCACCAAACTGAGGGCATTGATTGTGTTGGACTTATTTCTCAGTTTTGATGATGAGTGCCATACTAGCTGTTATAGTGCAAAGGCAAAAAGATGTCTAGATAAAATGTATAGGTTTATTAGAGTTTGATTCATAAATAGGTTTGATCAAACAAGCATCAGTGGAGTCATTGATTGATATCAAAGCAGATGGGTTCAGTCGATAGGGTAGATAGGTCGATGAGACTAGTCGAGAACTCCGCCAAGGCCCGGGACTCAAGGCTGAGGGTTCAAACTCAGTAAATGAAGGCTAAGGGATCAAACTTAGTAATTCAAGTCAAGGATATGGGATCAGAATTTAGGCAAGTCTGTGATGACCTAAACTGATTACATATACCTTGTGTAGAAGGTCTAAGTTCCATAAGTTGGATGATGTTTGGAACTTAGCTACAATTAAAATGATGTAATCTAACTACACAAATAAAAGTTAGATAGAAGTAATCAGCTGCATTGTATTTTATATACAGTTACATGATGATCAGCAGACTGATAGGTATCTCAGCAGACTCATAAACCTGCTGATGTATTACCTCGATTAATTCAAGATTATCTTGGAAGATTACATGGATAAGGACAGCCAACTACCTCTGACTTATCAAGAAAATCAAAGGCTGAGATTAAAAAGACGTTGGGATGATCCATATTTTTATCCATTGGATGCAAGTCAAAGGGGTGGACAGACTGCACTGTCAAAAAGGAATTCTGACAGTGTCAGTCCTATGAATAGTGACAGATTGGTTATCAGATGGGACAAATACAAGGAACGGTCACATTTGAATTTCAAATGCAAGTCACATGCATTCCTACCTATAAATAGAAGACTTTCAACTCAAGAAAAAACGATGAATTTTTGGGATAAACTTTAAGTGACAATACTTGAGCTGAAAAACACCCTGCTGAACTTACTGAGCTTAAGGCTGCTGATCTAGTTATTTTCTTCAAGTGCATTCTGTGTTCAAGCTACATCAAGCATACACACTTGAAGACGCAAGTCAGCCGATTACATCATCCTAATCAAGCCTTTGCAAGAATCGAATCATTTATTTGATTCATTCTTTATTTTATAAAGAACTCTGTGAAGACAAGTGAAGCATCCATTGTGTGTGAAGATCATTGTTTGTGGTGGAGCCGGTGAAGAGGCAATCCTACCTTTCAAGGACCAGGTGGAAGACTAAGGAGCGGCAATTCTACCTGCTCCCGCCAGCCAGTGAAGCCATAGTCATTGGTGAAGGACAAACAACTTAGGAATCTTTGTAACAACTACATCAAAGATCTCTAGTGAATTTCCTCCAACATCACGAGGAGAAGAGTGGACGAACAGATTACATCACCTAGAACCACTATAAAAATCGCCTACTTACTTTCTCGCTTTTACTTTCTGCACTTGTTTTATTTCACTCATCAACTCTACGAATCTAGCAACCGAAATCACACACTTGCACTCTTGAGTATCTAATACTTAGTATCATATTTGACAACAAGTACTAAGGCTTAATTTTGATTTAATTCATTGCACAAATTCAACAAACTTAACTATCGAGAGACTCATTGCTTATCAAGAGCCTCATCAAGTCTCAACAGAACTCTCAAGTATCGCCAGATCATCGGGTTGCGAGAATTTGTTAACTCCAAAGTTTTAAGTGTTAAGTTTATTCACCCCTCTAAACTTAACCAAAGCCTTTTCAAGGGACCAACAATTGGTATCGGTCAAAGGCTTACGCTCAAGGAATCCTACTTGTTGTGCTTGTGAAAATTCTTTAAAACTTTCTTTCAAGTTCTTGATTTTCAAGACTTGCATCATGGACAACACACAAGTATGCTAGAACTATGTTGATGTGTTCTCTTGATAGATTTGATGAGTATAAACGTCGAATGCGGGCATATCTTGTCGCTACCCATGATGAGATGATGGATGTACTAATCAAGGACCACCTGGAGATTACAAAGCGATAGAATGGGTGACAGAATCTGAGTACATTCCTAAACCAAAAAGAGAATGGAATGCGTAGATGAGAAAAAGAGCAAACCTCAACAACATTGCTATTGATATCATTTACGTAACCTTGGATAGCAATATGTACATGAAGGTTAAAGATTGCAAGGCGCAAAGGAACTTTGGGACAAGATTCACTTGATCTGTGAAAGGCACCGATGCAATAAAGAAGAACAAAATCGATGTAGCCGAAAGAGGTTCCAAAAGTTCAAAATGTCTTTGCCAAATGAAACCATTGAGCAAATGGAGTCAGATTCAATGCAATCTGGATGAACTTACCTGCTTGAGTGTAAGTTATTCAAAAGAGGAAATAAACACCAAAATCTTGGAAGCTCTACTGCAAAAGATGTTTGGAAAATGAAGGTGTCTGCAATTGAAGAAATGAGGAAATTGCATGAAGAAGACACCTTCAAGTTGTTCTCTCGATCTTAAGGCATATGAATTTAGCAAGAAGTCGGGTGCCTCAAATCGAGAAGGAAGAGCCAAAGACCATCAGCATTGGTCGCTTCACATCATGAAGAAACATCGGGAGGACAGATGAAATCTTTGGATGAGATGCAAGAACAAATTGCCCTACTGAGCAAGAAAATCGGGATGATGAAGACCGAAAAGGCCCTCGCAAGAAATTTTACAAAAGGCCCTCATTGAAAGAAGGAAAGAAGAACCAAGGAAAGATAATGACTATCAGTGCTTTCATTGCAAGAAACCAGACACTTCAAACTGGATCGTCTCGAGTTAAAACAAGGCAAGGAACTCGATTATCTTTGTTTCAAGCGCAAGAAGCCTGGACATTTTAGACTGATCATCTGTCGGACTCTCATCAAGACCAAAAGTCAACAAAGAAGACTTGGCAAGAAGGCTATGGTTCTTTGAAGATAAATCAAAGCTATGAAGTTGAATCAAAAGGAAATGAATCGATGACACCGCATCAAGGCTTTGATATAGAGGATTATGCTTTGATGGCTAATATGGATGAAATCGAGGAGGTATACAACATCAGTATCTATCAACACTCCTGGCTGGAAGTGATTGTGAATCAACTTGTGGTTCAAATCCTAGAAATTCGACAACAATGGGACTTTGGATGCCATCCTTAATCAACCGAGGTAATACAATCAAGCATGAGGTTGTGAAGGTTGAAAAAGAAACTCTTGAGTTAGAAGTTGGAAGATTGAAAGCTGAATTAAGGGTTCTCAAGGGTAAGGAAAAAGATGTTGAACATAATCAAAATAAGTCTCACAACATCCAGTGACCTGCGAATCTATTGAACCATCTTGTTCCAATATCGCATATAAATCGGGAAAGCCTTATGGGGATAGAAACAGGGCTTGGATTTGGAACTCAACAATCTAACAAGAGTGGATCCATGTAAGGTTATCGAACCTAGTACGCAGGTGGTCCTAAGTTTGTACCGCACTGATCCAACTCCCAAGAAGGTTCTTTGAAGCGAAAAAACAAATGACAATGCTTCAAGGAAGCAAAATCGTAGAAGTCTAAGTCAATAGCTCTAGTAAAAAGAATAAATCCAAAAATAGAATCGCTGTGCCTTCTAAGCTCTGATAGCGAGACACTGCTACCAAGTCTGGCTGGACCACGAAGGGTAAGAAAAAGTAAAATATTCCAAGGATAAGAATCCTAAACCCAAAAATGTTGATCATTCAAGGGATACTTATCTCGGGGAAAGGTAGACTGCTCCCTCATCGATGATGATTGGAATATTCCGCATCTACCATTAGAAATAGTAAGTATAACCATATTGCTAGGGTAAAACCTATGCAATGGAATCGACCAAGGGCTCAAAGAGAGGACTTATACAAGGCCTCAAGAGAGACCTCAATGAGACTCCATATTATAGGTCGTTTCCTAACAGACAAAGACACCTATGGTTATGCAAATGTTTTTAACAACAAGAATCACTTCAAACAAAGATTATAAACCAAAAGGCCGGAAAACATATGTGATTCCTACACAACCTCTTCGTTAGACTTATGGATGTGTGGAATACATGTATGAACCAAAGTATGAACCAAAGTATGACACATTCGGGAGAAGACCTTATGGAGACATGCCAAGGTCATGCTTACCATCGACCATTATGGACCCAAACAGGTTTTGGGTACCTAAAATGCATTAACTTTGTTTTGTAGGGTGTCTGCAGTACTTTGACAAAGTGGATGTTCCGGACACATGACAAAGAATAAGCACTTGTTTTATCAAATTTTGTGGCAAAAGATGGTCCAAGAGTGAATTTTGGCAACAAAAATACACCTGGATATACAAGAGGATATGGCACACTTATCGAAATGGACTTACAATCAAGAATGTTGCATATGTGGAAGGATCGGATTACAACTTGTTTGAGCAATCGACAATTCTCATGATATGGGATACAAGGTCACTTTTGACAAAGACAACCGCATTGTCATTAGTGAAAGAGGTGATCAAGTTGTACTTGCCGGTAGAAGACAACGAAATATGTATGTTGTGGATTGGTCTCATGCAGCCCGAAACTCGCCTGATAGTGCATACTAAGTCTCGAACTCAATTGGCTATGGCACAAGAAGTTGAATCACTTAAACTTTGATGATATTAATCGGTTGGTAAAGAAGAAACTGGTGGTTGGTTTACCTGAGATCACATTCAAGAAGGATGCTATATGTGATGCTTGTCGCCAGCGTAAACAGATAAAGTCAAGTTTTAAATCAAAGACCAAACAATCAACTAATAGAGTGTTGGAGCTGATGCACATGGATCTTTTTGGACCAATAACTCCAACAAGTGTAACAGGAAAGAAGTATACCCTAGTGGTTGTGGATGATTACTCTAGATACACTTGGGTGATATTCATGAACAAGAAAAGTGAAACACTTCAAAGCATGCCTAATCTTTTGAAGAGATTACAAAATGAGAAAAGTTTAACAGTCATAAAGATAAGATCGATCGAGTACCGAATTTCTCAACAAAGTTATAAGAGAATATTGTGAACAGAATGGTGTACTACATCAACTTGCTGCTGCTGGTACACCTCAGCAAAATGGGGTTGCTGAAAGAAGAAACAGAACCTTAAAGGAAGCAGGAAGAACAATGATTTGTGAAGCATTGCTGCCTGAAAGATATTGGGCTGAAGCAGTAAATACAGCATGCTATACACAAAATAGAACATCAGTAAACAAGAAGTCAAAGACACCTTATGAGATCTGGAATGGAAGGATACCTAACATATCCTATTTTCATCCATTTGGAAGCAAATGTTTTATTCTAAATCATAAAGTTCATTTGAAAACATTCCAACCAAAATCAGATGAAGGAATTTTCTTAGGATATTCTTCAGTCAGCAGAGCATTCAGGGTACTGAACAAAAGAACATCAAAACATGAAGAAACAATCCATGTTGTGTTTGATGAACCTAAGTTTCTCGGTATGGAAGATAAAGATTGTGAACTCACGAGAATCAACAAGTCACCGATCCGTTGTGTTGAAGTTTTGGAAAGATTCAATGACTTGAAAGTTTCGATATCGCCCTCTTTGAACACCCCGCTAATAATGTTACCGATGCAACAATCAAGCAAGCGGTTCAAGGATCTCACGACCCCTCAGTAGAGAAGAAACTACAGCAGACCCTACTGAAGATGATGTTCCTGAAAATCAAAATAACCAAAATCCACAATGGTTAAGGAATCACCCTGCTGAACAAGTTATTGGCAATGTACAGCAAGGTGTGAGGACTAGAAGACAACTGGAAGCTATGTTCACTTGTTTTCTATCTCAAATGGAGCCTAAAGTTGTTGAAGAAGCAATTTGAGATCCAGTTTGGATAATTGGTATGCAAGAGGAATTGAATGAATTTGAAAGAAATCATGTTTGGACACTAGTTGATAGGCCAAATCATGCAAATATCATTGGTACTAAGTGGGTATACAGAAATAAACTTGATGAATCTGGTACCATTGTGAGGAATAAGGCCAGACTAGTTGCAAAAGGCTATTCTCAAGCGTAGGAATAGATTTTGATGAAACTTATGCACTGTTGCAAGATTGGAAGCTATCGATTATTTTTGGCACATCTTTGCATACAAGAACTTCAAAGTATATCAAATGGATGTCAAGAGTGCATTTTTGAATGGTATCCTAGAGGAGTAAGTATATGTTCAAAGAACCTCCTGGATTTGAAGTTAAAGATCAAGAAGATAAAGTGTATAGACTCAACAAAGCACTTTATGGATTAAAGCAAGCACCAAGAGCTTGGTATGAGACTCTATCTCAATTCTTGATGGACAATGGTTTTACAAAAGGCACCATTGACAAGACACTTTTCAGAATCAGTGAAGGGGACAAACACCTGGTTGTACAAATTTATGTGGATGACATAATTTTTGGGTTCTGAAAATGATTTACTTTGTGAAAAGTTTGCAAATCTAATGAAGAGTAAATTCCAAATGAGTATGATGGGAGAAATGAATTACTTTTGGGATTGCAAGTCAAACAAATGAAGGATGGAATCTTCATTCATCAAACCAAGTACACCAAGGAGTTGCTGAAGAAGTTTGGCATGGAAAATAGCACTAAGAATTCAACTCCTATGAGTACAAGCATCAGATTGGATGAAGATAAAGAAGGCAAAGATGTTGATCGACATTGTACGTATGGATGATAGGCGTCTGTCAGACCTCACTTGCCAAAGCAGACTGATATATCTTTTGGTCGTAGGTGTTTGTGCAAGATTTCAATCTAAACCTAAAGAAAGTCATTTAGGTGCGAGTTAAGAGAGTTCTCAAGTATCTCAAAGAGACCTTGGGAGTAGTGGATATGGTACTCCAAGGAAGGAAGCTTCAAAGTTATATCCTACTCAGATTCGATTATCTTTGGATGCAAGATTGATAGAAAAAGCACAACAGAACCTCGCCGCTTAATGGGAAATAGACTGGTCTCCTGTTTAGCAAGAAACAATTCTATTTCAACTTCCACTGAAAAATTTGAATACATTCTTTCTTTGGAAGTTCTTTGTGCACAAGTACTATGGCTAAGACAACAATTAAGGGATTATGGAATTGAAGAAAAGGAAATTCCAATTATGTGTGATAACACAAGTGCAATTGCAATCACGTAAAATCTGCTTTGCACTCAAGAACCAAACACATTGATGTGAGGCATCATTTTATAAGAGATCATGTTGAAAAGAAAGATGTGGTGGTTCTATACATCCCTCTTCAAGATCAACTTGTCCGATATTTTCACTAAGCCACTTGATAGTGAAAGATTTGCCAAATTAAGAACTGAACTTGGAATATTAAAGATTGACTGATATTCAGCAATGTACTGGAATTCACCAAGGGGATTAGTCTTTGCTATGTTGGGTGAGCTCACTTAGCAGATTAGTCATTGGTATCAACAATTCCATGTACTTATGTTTGGACAATTGAGCAAATGAGGTTGCCAAGGGATTGGTCTTTGTCATGTTGGGTGAGCTCACTTGATGGATCGATCATTGGTATTAAACTTCATCTTGTATTATCAATTGAACAAAACAAGAAGGAAACAAGGATCAGCAGAGTATTTTTGTCAAAGAGTCTGAAGCCTACTTATCGCCAGATCGGCGAGCCCACCTCGCCGAGGTTTACCTCTTTGGATGGAACGTTACTCACTCAAAGTTATTAAAGTCAAAAAGCATATTGGCGGGATATTTATCCTATCTTTTATTACCATAGTTAAACCATCCAACGGTTACAAACGTTATGGAGGAGTAATGGGCCACGTGTCAAGACAACATTTATTCAGAGTTAATCGTGGTTACCTCAATGTACGTGCAATGACAGTTTCAACCACTCACTGTCTATATAAACAGATCATTATACCAGATAATCTCTACTTGCAATTTCTCGCTTTATCTCCGCAAATCCTACTTGTGTGAACACAGATTTGAGAGCAATTCTTCTTCATCTTTTCTTATTTCAATGGCGGAAAGAGTTGAAGTTCAAATCGAATCAAGCCTAAGTGTTAGAGGATATGTTGTTGATGCAAATCAAACAGAGTTGGCCATCAATATAGGTCGAAGAATAAGGAGGTTTGCAGGTTTGGAAAACAAACTCAATATCAGATTAAAAACAATTTCATATACCAATGTCATTGATTTCTCGGAAGAATATGGTTGTGGAAGAAGGAATCAAGCATTCAAAACCATCAGTGAATGCCGAGGAGCTTGTAATCTCCTCAAGTCTCACCGAGACAAGTGTTTGGTTTTGAAGAAGTTGTAGATGGTCCCGTCAACCTCAAGCAATGGGATTGAACAAGATGGCATTTGTGGATCAGATTAAGATAAATCAAGACACAAAATCAGTTCCTGGCATCAACTGCAGGGATATTTGGCCTGAGTACAACCTGCTGAGCAAACTAATTGCAAAGAACATCATCGGGTTGGTTGGCGTTATGGATACTCTATCCGGACCCAAGATAGAGTTGATGATAATCATCTGCGCAGAGCATGAAGTTTGATTGGGTCGGTTACTTTATTCATTATATGAAGAAAGTTGCCAAGGAGGAGAAACTAGGAAAAGGAAATCAAAGGCCTTACCCTTAGTTTGATGGTCCAGATCTGCTGAATCATCTGCGCAGTTCCTGATCTTGAATCTGCAAACATAAATCAGTCCAGATACAAGAAGGAGATTGATTATGCAATTCCTGGACTTGATGATGATGAAGAGATTGCTGGAGAAGCTGCTGATGATGATAATGATGGAGATGATGGTGATGCTGGTGGTGAGCAGGTTCAGCAAACTAAGAAGATATCTATCAAACCTGCTGCACCAAAGAAAGCTGCTGGGAAAAGAAAGGCTGGAGCTACAAGGAAGATAACTGAAGTGTTAAAGCCTTCAAAGAAAACAAGAAAGGAAACAAAGATGATCGCCGAAGTCACGAGGTCAAGTGGAGGTTAATGACCTCGCTTGTGACTCAAGAAAAATCTGTTGAAATTCTCAGAGGAACAATGAAAGAAGACAAAGAGAAAGAGAAAGTCTACTGTGGTTGATAAAGATGATGAACCTCTCTCCAAGAGAAGGAAGGAAATTGCCAAAAAGAAGAAATATGGCAAGGAAAAAGAGTCAAAACCCAAGCTCAAAGGATCCAAGAAGAAGCACCAAAGAAGAAGAAGAAGAAGAGGTCGCTGAGGCCGAGCCCCAACTATCATTCCACTAGGTTGTAATCGGTGATTCCTCACCAAGAGGTTATCAAATCTATCGGAAGTGAACAGTTGTTGTTATTGAGCAATCTGTTGAAGAATCACAATGAAATCTCACTGCAGCCTCGCTTGTAGAAAATATTATTGGTGAATCTATCAAATCGCACAGTTGTTGTTGAGCAATCTGTTGAAGATATACAAAGATCTGGCGATCCCGAGCCTCTTTGTGATGTCCATCAAGAACCACAAAGAAATCACCGAACTGAACTCGCTGTGGTAGTTGAAGAGGTGATTGAAGACTTGGTTGAAGACCCTGCAAGTTTGGCAATAATTCAGGGGGAAGAGCAGTCTGCTGCTAACCCTGCTGATGAGCATGTAAGTCAGGGGGAACCAAGTGTGATACAGATGGAAGTAGTAGGTACAAATGTACAATCACAGCAACCTGCTGACTTTCAAACATCTGTAGAAGAGACCATGAATCTGCTTGTTGGAACCTTTGGAGGTCAACAAGCTACTGAAGCTGCTCCCAGGAGATCTTTCATGCCCTTTGAGAGGCATGTGAAAGAGAGGAAGAAAACTGAAGATTATGTGGATCCCAAACTTCAGCAGATTGCTGATTATTTTCAATGGAAGTTTGGTTTCTACAAGAGACAAAAGCCAGCTGCTGAACCTATGACTGATTTTGAAGAATGGGCTTTTAACAAGTTGGGAGTAGAGAACTTGCTGGATCTGGTTGATACCACTCTGCTGCAATCCAGACTGATGGATCTATTTGATGAGCAACAGAAGGAGGAGGGTATTAAGTTTAGGGATCCAAGAGATGGAGATGATGATTCTTCCTCATCATCCGACTCAGGAGGAGATTTCCCTCCGGACTGTGAGGAAGCAGCTGGGATGCATTGATAAATGAACCTCCCTACAACAATTACCGATATCGTAAGTTTGCCGAGGGCCAAGAGATCAAGAAATGGATGAGGATCTACAGGATCTCACCTTGGATGATCTTGAAGCACTGATCAATGAAGGAATCACCTTGAGTCTTTGGTAGGTCGATCGATGAACCAAGTACATTTCATGTTGTAGAGCCTGCCGCACAAAATGAAGATGAACTGAGTGAGGACTTGGATGGAGAAACAGTTACTGATTTTAATGAACCTAGTGCCAACTCAGAAGAGTCCATTGAATATCAATATGGATTTGACATTGAAGGCACTCTTACTAAAACTGCCATCATCCTGCACAAGATTGGTCATGCGAAGGTTTTCAAGTAGATAATGAGGCTATATTCAATCCACAAAGAATCGAAGAGGAGGTACAGTTGGCCGGGATACAAACAAAGATCTCGCACAAAGGTTGGAACAGAGGTACAGTGCTGCCGAGTCTCAAACAAAGACTGGACACAAAGTTGGAACAAACTTTGGGTTTGGAGAAACCCCTGCTTTTGTTGAGGTCAGCCAGAGTGGAGCCACCGGAGCCAAGGCCACTGTAGGGAAGGATAGTCGCAGAGTCGCCGTTGTTAATCAAGAAGAACAAATTACTTTGGACTATGACTACAAATGATGAAGAATTTCAAATTTTTGAGGAGAAGAAGAAGTTCGAGGAACCCGCATACAAGATCCGGTTATGGAAGACATTCTTGGTGCAATGGTAGAGGAAGGACCTCCCCTCGCCGAGAGATATGAGTAAAGCAATGGTCATCGCCAGACAACAGGCACAATATAGAGTGGAGGAGCTCACGATGGATCTACCGACAAGAGAATGAGGAGTGAAGTGCCGCTTGAAGTGTTCAATGAGTTGAGGATCAGTAAGGCATGATATGCATCGCTTAAGGACACAATCGACAGATGAGAATGTAGATTTGAAGAATCGATGAAGATGGTGAATGAAAATGACAGATACTGTTGATACAGCTTGCTTCAAATTTTCAATCCACTCAAAATGTCAGAATCGATATGATGCTAGATGCGAGAGGCATCAAGGTTGGAAATCATCACAAAGACAAGTTTCTAAAAGACCAACTTATTTCCATCCATGAGAAACTTGATAAGCTTGCCGATACGCCTAAACCTCTTGAGCCTCATCGTTGTCGCACAACAACCTCGCTATGCCTCGATCCCAAACTTACCGGAAAGGATCAACAGACCGGAGGAGACACCGCAATCCGTGATTACTTCTCTTGATACTAGAACTGGAACCATGGAAGGTCAAATGCATAGAGTGATAGTGTCACATGAGGCTATTCATGGCCTTATATCCCGCTTTGTTGATGATGTCACTAAGGGGAAGAGGGCCAATCACCGCAGCAGAAAGGAGGGTCGCAAGACTCTTTGCACGTAAGAGATGGATGAGATGATACAAATGCCTTCAGGCAACCTGCACCCGGCAGAGTCCAACTCACTGATGATCTACTTAAACAGTACAAGAAAGAGTATTACAACAGGAGGAGACCTTATCATGACATGGGATTTCATGAAGGTCTTAACTCTTTCTTGAGTTTGAAATTTTGGGAAGCAAGAGTCAAAGCTCTAAGGGCAAGCAATGTAGTAGAAGGAGTAGCAGAGGTGATAAGGTGCTACCTATTATTAAAGGCAAAGGACTCACCTGGATGAATTCAAGGAGTCAGATATGAGGTTTGGATTCAGAGTGAATGACATCAATCTTGTCCTGCTCAAGCATGGAACTGTGAAACAAGTCAATTTTATATTGATTTTACACTAATTGAGAATGAATGGATGAGTCAAATGATAGAAGAGATCGAGCCTATCATGAGCAAGTCGAGAAGGCTAGAAGAGAAAGAGAAAAGAGACAATAGATCAAAGATACTTATTATTCTTTATCCTTGTCGATCTAGTTTGTAATAACTGAACAATGATTATAATGAGAATTGACCAATTTGTTCTGTTTACGTGTTTTATCTTTTGCTTTGTCGATTAGGTGAGGTAGTGGGCATCATCACCAAAAGGGAAATTGTTGGACTTATTTCTCGCTTTTGATGATGAGTGCCATACTAAGTGTTATAGTGCAAAGGCAAAAAGATGTCTAGATAAAATGTATAGGTTTATTAGAGTTTGATTCATAAATAGGTTTGATCAAACAAGCATCAGAAAGTGTCACCGATTGATATCACAGATCGGTCTAGGTCGAGAGGTAGATAGGTCAAGAGACTAGTCAGAAACCTGCAAGACTCGAGACCAAGGCCGAGGTTCAAACTCGTGAAATGAAGGCTAAGGATCAAACTTAGTAATTCAAGTCAAGGATATGGGATCGACTTTAGGCAAGTCCGTGATGACCTAAACGATTACATATACCTTGTGTAAAAGTCTAAGTTCCATAAGTTGGATGATGTTTGGAACTTAGCTACAATTAAAATGATGTAATCTAACTACACAAATAAAAGTTAGATAGAAGTAATCAGCTGCATTGTATTTTATATACAGTTACATGATGATCAAGTGATCGATAGTATCTCAAAGAGACTCATAAACTCTGCGATGTATTACCTCGATTAATTCAAGATTATCTTGGAAGATTACATGGATAAGATGCCAACAACCTCGACTTATCAAGAAAATCAAAGGTCGAGATTAAAAAGACGCTGGGATGATCCATATTTTTATCCATTGGATGCAAGTCAGTGGTGGATGTGATCGCATCACAAAAGGAATTTCGACGAAGGTCACCCCATGAATAGTGATGATTGGTTATCGATGGGACAAATACAAGGAACGGTCACATTTGAATTTCAAATGCAAGTCACATGCATTCCTACCTATAAATAGAAGACTTTCAACTCAAGAAAAAACGATGAATTTTGGGATAAACTTTAAGTGACAATATTGAGTCGAAAACACCTGCCGAACTTACCCATCGAGCTTAAGGTCATTTTGATCTAGTTATTTTCTTCAAGTGCATTCTGTGTTCAAGCTACATCAAGCATACACACTTGAAGACTCGCAAGTCGCCGATTACATCATCCTAATCAAGCCGCTGCAATCAATCATTTATTTGATTCATTCTTTATTTTATAAAGAACCTCAACAAGATAGTGAAGCATCCGTTAGTGTGAAAGACTCGTTGTTTGTGGTGGAGCCGGTGAAGAGGCAATCCTACCCTTCAAGGACCAAAGGAAGACTAAGGAGCAAAGCACAATTCTACCTGCTCCCGCCAGCTTGTGAAGCCATAGTCATTGGTGAAGGACAAACAACTTAGGAATCTTTGTAACAAATACATCAAAGATCTCTAGTGAATTTCCTCCAACATCACAGAGAAGAGTGGACGTCTGAGATTACATCACCTGGAACCACTATAAAAATCAGCCTACTTACTTTCGCTTTTACTTTCAGACTTGTTTTATTTCACTCATCAACCTCATCAATCTAGCAATCAAATCACACACTTGCACTCATCGAGTATCTAATACTTAGTATCATATTTGACAACAAGTACTAAGGCTTAATTTTGATTTAATTCACGCACAAATTCAAAGAACTTAACTATCATCAGACTCATCGCTTATCGCCACCTCATCAAGTCTCAAAGACTCTGAAGTATCGCCAGATCTGGTTGCGTAATTTGTTAACTCCAAAGTTTTAAGTGTTAAGTTTATTCACCCCTCTAAACTTAACCAAAGCCTTTTCAAGGGACCAACAGATTGTTTTGAGACATTCAAATCCGGTTGTCAAACCGGTCACTATTCGGATCCTTTTATCACTTGCAGTCTCTCAGGGGTGGTCCCTCCGGCAGGTTGACATCCAGAATGCCTTCTTACATGGCAATCTTGTTGAGCCGGTCTATATGCAGCAGCCTCCGGGATTTGTCCACCCTCACTACCGGGTTATGTTTGTCTCCTGTTCATAGCTTTATATGGTTTACACCAGGCTCCTCGGGCTTGGTTTCCTAGATTTACCGCTGCTCTCTCTGACTTTGATTTTGTGGCATCCACAGCTGACACCTCCTCATATATATATTCCTCTGCAGGGCATCAGATTTTTGTACTAATTTATGTTGACGATATCATTATTACTGGCACTTCTTCATCTCTTGTTGAGCAAAGTTATTCAAGATCTTGGCCGCCGCTTCGCCAAGGACCTTGGGACTCTCGACTATTTCTTAGGGGTTGAGGTGTTATCTTCCACTGAGGGCCTCTATCTGACTCAGAGGAAGTACATTGTTGAGCTCTTACAACAGGCGGCTATGACAACGCCAAACCTTGTCTAACACCTATGTCTCAAGGCCCACTCGGTTGTATCGTGGATGCCGCCCACTGTTTCTCTCGATCCGCCCTATATCGCGCCATTGTTGGTGGTATTCAATATCTTAGTTTTACAAGGCCTGACATTGCCTTTGTTGTTCACCGTGCCAGTAAATTTATGCAACACCCTACGGAGGCTCACTGGATGGAAGTGAAACGCATCCTCGTTACACTGGCTACGCTTTGGATGGCTTGTTCTTTTCCGGGTTCTCGACCTATCCTTCATGCATACTCAGATTCGGATTGGGCCGCCGATCCGGATGATCGCCGCCTGCGGGTGCTTATTGTGTTTTCTTTGGATCTCACCTGGTCGCCGTGGCTAAACAACACTTGACAGCTTCAAGAGCAAGATCGAGGTCGAGTATAAGACGTCGCCCAATACCGGGCCGAACTTCAAAGGGCTCTACAAACCTGGTTGTTGATACGGGTGTCTCTCTCCCACCTCCACCCGCTTTGTGGTGTGATAATATCGGTGCAACGTATCTTGCTCACAACCCCGTGTTCCATGCTCGCACCAAACATATTGAGATCGATTTTCACCATGTTCGGGAGTTAGTTGCTTCCAAAAGCTTTCGCCTCCTTTTAAGCTCCAAGGACCAAGTTGCGGCATTATGACGGGCCCTTAAGAACTCCGCGGTTTTCAACATTAAAACCAATCTCCGTGTTCACCGGTTACCCACGGGATTGCGGGTGCGTGTCGATGATATATTATCTACGGGATTAATATTTGATTAATATTTGTAATTGTATTTTATTATTCTTTATTTATTGTCATGGAGCCCAAGCCGTTGTACCACTATATAAACACTTTGTACTCAATCTTTATACACAGTGAAATACCATATGTTAATGTGCAAGGATGATATTAACAAATGTTTATGAACGAATATAAACTTAATTTTACAAGAATGTCTAGCAATAGTGATAATGAGTTTTATTATATGCCGCATGAATTAAAATTGTATCTCACCTATTAGGTGAATGTAATTACAATTTTCATGCTTAATACTCTACCTTGCGATACTTTAATTTTTTGAGATGTTGAGTCACAGATAAGGAGATAATTTTTATAACCATATGAAGCATACTGCTAGTAAAGACGGAGTTCAAAAGCGCCACACAAGGAAAATAAGGATACCATGGCGAAATAGTCTAATTGAGAAAATTCTGAGAATGCTGGTCTATTATACATAGACTAATGATTTATTTGAGAGGAATCAAATATGATGGTATCATATATAATGGATTTCCATTGTAAAATATTCGATGGTATCATATATAATGGATTTCCATTGTAAAAAAAAAAGGGTACAATGACGAATTACTTATTCACATATATATCCCATTGTGGGGATAATATATATGGATGATATCGTAGTTTGAACTCTGTATATTATCGATACTAATGTTAAAAGTTCATGATACTATGTTAAAGTATCATTTGAAAGAGAAATCCAGTATCATTGAGTTTAACATATGATTGTCTATGTGGCAATACATATTGTGATAAGAGAGATGTACATGAGATACTATCATGATGTAATAAATCAATTTCTGTGAAGTTTTGGCCAAACTTCTCGACTTAACAACACGTGTTGAGATGTGATATTTTGTAAACATCGGGGATGAGACTTAGATGTCAATTGTATGTCAATATAGACGGAAACCCAATCTATTTAATTGGTGATCCCATGAATTGTGCTCATACTGGGTAATAACGGGTTTCAATTAGACCTTGAGCACTATAATAAATTTTGTCTCTCCTATGGTGTGTGATAGTGCTTATAGCTGTGATTATTTGTTGGAGGGTTGAGCAAAGCTCTTAATGAATTCATAGTCTTTAAGGGTGGTGTATTAAAGCATCATACACTTGATGACCACACCTATATGAAATATGGAGTGGGGCCACTCCTATGAGATTTTTTTGGCAAAATCTCTGAGAGCACTCATGAATTACTAGGCGCCAAAGGCCAAAATGCGCAAAAACGCCGTTGATCAATGATATTTTAAGGTAATGTGATTGGTAAAACGCTGCCTTACAACAATGATTCATTGGTTCATAGAAACTTTGCTTTACCAAAGGTTCAAGAAGCTTAAGTTTTATTCTTTCTAGATCCTAAGTTAATAGTCCGAAGACATCGATTCGATGCGTTACACTCATACATAATTCCAAAGAAAGTGTGTTGTGTTTTTCTAAAACTTTTGAAATATGTGGGGATTGTTGTAAATATTGTTATAATATTTTAAGTGAATGGCGAGGCGCCGTAAATATTTCATCAATCGAGTAGAAGGATGACAATTTTTCAAACTTTTGCATAAAGCGACAAAACTAATTATTCACCGGTCGAATTCATTGCTCACTAATTTTCAAAATTCATTGTCGAAATTCACCGATTTCGGATTCACCGGGAGATTCACCGATTTTCGGATTCACTGCTTGTCATTCGCTCGCTATAAAGATTATGCAATTAGGCTTCTCCTTATAAAAATATGTGAATGTTTCTTGCTATTTAAAAATATTTCGACGTGGTCCTTATCCCTAATTTTCCATATTTTAAAAGTTATATTAAGACATTTTTATATATTTTACGTGTTACAAAGTATTTTAAATATTTGAGACATTTAATTTTGAATTAGACAATTATTATTAATCATTATTACCATTTTCTCTTATAATTGTTATTCCTTTTTTGCTTTATAGTTACATCGTAAGTTACAATCAGTCAAATTTTCCGTTGGCATTTATTTCCTTTCATTTCTTTGCTGTGTCAATTAATTAGGGAGTTATGTTTGGTCTCCAATCGTGTGCATATAGTTGAGTATAAATGGGAAAGTTAAATGGGAACAATTTTTTATTTTATTTTATTTTATTTTTTATTTTTTATTTTTTACAATTACAATTACAGAGTATGCATATATAATCTATTTTACAATTAGAGAGTATATATACTACCTCCGATCGATTTTTTTTCACACTTATTAAGAAAGCTTAGCTAAATTTATTATGTGTAATTAATTTATATTAAAAAGACTAAAATGGCCTTTCATTGGTATTAATGTAAAGTATTAAAAGAAATGAGTATGTAATAAATAAGTGTAGAATTTAAAAAATCAGAATAAATGCTTTTATTTGGCTTAAAACGACTTACATTTTTGACAAAACAAAAACTAAAAGGACTTACATTTTGTGATCGATGTGAAGACATACCCTACTAAGTAGGAAGAGATTTTTGGAAGTGTTATTTTTCGCAAGAATTTTTTTAACTATCTTCAACATCACTTTGCTGGCTTGTGTAAAGACATTGTAAATGTTTCCTTTTCATAGAGGAAAACGAAGACTCGTTAATTTGGCTTGTGTAAAGACATTGTATATGTTCCCCTTTTCATAGAGAAAATGGAGACTCGTTAATTTTATCTTAGTAAGACATGCATTTCAAGTTGGTCTCAAATAGTTTTTTGGAGAGTGCTTTTACACGATTCGGGTTTATTATTTTCCTCCTTTTGGGAAAATTGTCTGTTTAGTGTATTTTACAAAGTTTCTTGTCTATCTAATACTCCTTATTGTGGAGTTATTTAAAAGAAATTAAAAATATTTATTAATAATTGACAAAGATACTTATTTTATAACACTTAATTCATTCCAATTCAATTACAATTCATTCCAACAGTTTCCAAAACAAAACACCAAAATCAGCGATCTTTTCTTCATGTCGTCTTTTTTCTTTTTCTTTTCCGTCTGTCTTTTTTTTTTTTCGTCTGTCATCTTTTTTTTCCCGTCAACAAGCAGTAGCAATTAGCAATCAACAACCAACAACAATTTCAATTCTTTTTTTTTTTTTTTTTTTTTTTTTTTGTTTTATTTTCATCATGGAAGAAGGGGTCTTTTGGAGGGTCAACATCGGTTTTATGCTGTTCAATTAGGGGTTAGAGTTGTTCAATTAGGGTTGGGGTTCCTCAATTAGGGATTAGGGTTCTTAATTTGTGGATTAAGGGTCTACATTAAAGATTAGGTTATTCAATTTAATTTAGGGTTCTTGAATGTACGGTTAGGGTTCTTCAATTTCATTTAGGGTTCTTCAATTTAGCGTTAGGGTTCTTCAATTTCATTTAGGTTCTTCAATTTAGCATTAGGGTTCTTCAATTTAGGATTAGGGTTTTTTAATTAGGGGTGATGAGGGGCATTATAGGTATAAGAATTTGGTTTAACCAGAGAAATACTATTTAAACAAATATCTTTGTAGAAATTCTATTTAAACAAAAACCTTTTGAGAAAGTAGTATATAAACAATTGCCAACGTCAAGATTGGGTGCAGTTGGAATGATAAGGATAATCTCATAAATCAAAGACAAAGATAAACTTAATCTGATAAGTGATAAGGGTTATGTTTATCTAAGAGTTATCTAGTTTTACACAAGTGATAGTTTAGTTTGAATTTGAATTTATCTTTTAGTATCACTTCCTTTATTAACAAGAGTTTCCAACAATGTGAAATTTATTAAAAGACTGAAGTAGCAAGAGAGTTAATAAGCCATAAAAGATTACAATGGTTTGATAAAATATTACCATGCCGTAATACCCATGTGTAATATGATTAGTTTAAAAAAAAGACTCATTTTTAGTTTATAATAAATATAAATATAGGAATTTTGATGTGCTTTGATTGCACATTTAATAAGAAATACATTTTTATCTTCTCGAAACAAATAGGCCCATTATTTGAGAGTTGCCCTTTGATGCTTCTGAGAGGCCTGCAAAAGATGTGGCCATATTTATAAGGCATCAACATGTAAACACATCTACCTACTAAAAATGAAATAAAATTAAGAAAACAACAAAATCAAATAGGTTGCTTAAATATCATAAGAAAAGCGGTTAGAACTGTCTAAGTAGGGATAAAGATATCACATGAAGTGTTTTGAATTGTGATGTCAGAAAAATAATGATGCTGTATTATTTTATATTATATTGTGTGATAAAAATGTAGATTCACGCTAACGCCTTATCGACGGGTCTCTCTAAGGAGTGCCACACATCCTGTTCTCGGGTGTCGTGTAAGAAGATACATCGTCAATCTACATCTGACGTTGTTCTTGAAATAGTCTAGGTAGCTTTCCAGACATGGTGATTGTGTGTATTGTGACCTTTATCACCTTACATATCTCTCTCGACTAGCCTGAAGCACCTCAGATCATTCCTTCTTTCACCGAAAGAAGATACACGACTTAAGATTATTCAAATTTACCTCTCATTATCAATTGAGTGACTTACGACTTCTCTCGTTGTTCTCTCTTTTTTTTTTTGTATTAATTTTTTTGATGGGGATCCAAGATTTTTAACCCAATCGGCGGATCCAAGATTTTTATCCCGTGGTCACCGACTCTAAAAATTGTACTTCTATTTGTATTATTTTTCTTACAGCAAAATACATTGTTTTAATGCAAAAAACAAAAAAAATTATCAGATTTCAATGGGGCACAAATTGTATTTTTTTAATTTTATTTTCTGTACTCTAAAACTAATTTTAATAAAATATGGAAATTTCCAAATCTTAGTGGAAACATTAATAATAATTTTATTTTTTAAAGAACAAAACTACATCGATTTAATTCATTCAAAAATATTTACGGATCTCGATGGAGTAACTTTAACCCACTCTAATAAATGTGGATCGTCAATGTATACCCTAGGCCTTATACGTGCTCCGACTGGCGGATCTATGCGAAACATATCCCCAATCAATACAAAAAAACACAAAAATTTTGTATTTAAAATAATATGTACACCCATTTTCGAATGTAGCTTCCAAAAATGGATGCACCTGTTCAATTTATTTATTTTTTTGAGGAAAACCTGTTCAATTTATTATCCATCCATCACAGGCTTTGGCTAATAAAATAATTTAACTATACCATGAAGCATCTTAGATTTTTTTGACCACAGTTACTCTAAAAGACCAGTATACATTTATCTAGAAAATTCAGTATTCACGACATCTTAATGGCCTGTATTTGTATTTAGGTGTATACAAAAATCGGAAACTAAACCAATCGTCCGAACCAAACAGGCCCAAACCGAAAAACCGCATGTAAACTATGGTTATGTAGTTGGTTTTTGTATCATAAAAAATCAAACTGTGAAATAAAAACTGGTTTTGGTTTCCTGAAATAAAAACCGTTCTAACCGGACCAAATCGGATATGTATGTATGTATATATGTATATGTATATATCGACACTAATAGTTAACTATAATTTCATGTAAATATGTGATAGCTAAGTTCACAATCTATTAATCCCTCCGTCTATTTTTAACTGTCATTTTTCACATTTTGTTTTGTTTCTATTTATTAGTCATTTTACGATACAATTCAGCACTTTTTTTTGTTTTTTTTTGTTTTTTTTTTTTTTTTTTCTTCCACTTATACATTTCTTTTAGTTAACCATAGTTTCGGTTTTCAATCATAAATAATAAAATACAATTTCCTAGTCTATTTTTGACTTGGATACAATAAGATAGCAAAACGTCTTGGGTGTAAAGCAATATTTAATGTTAAATGAAGGCTAGTTTGTCTTTTAACAAACAATTTAACACATAGATTGTTTATTTTTTTAATCTATGTGTCTACATCAAGTCAAAGAAAATGGATGGAGTAATGCTTTAACCAATAGCCACACACTCCACACACGTAGATTGTTGCCCAATCTAATAGGAACATAACAAAATCACGTAAAACGGTTTACATTGCTTTTACATGATCACTTAATTTAAAGATATGACAATGTGTGTATAAATATAGGAAATTTTGAAAAGAAAAAAATCAGAAAAAGCGCAGAATCCAAGCCAAAACTAAACCTGACATAAGAAAAAAATGTTTTACTCAGCTTATGGGTTGGTTTTAGTTTGCAAATTTTCAAACCGTTAAAATTGGTTTTGCTTTTAGAAGTTTCAGAAAAAATCAGATACACCCTTATCTGTATTTGGTTTTTGTTTTCTTGATTGGGTAATTGCTAACAGGAAATTTAAAATTGCCTATTAGTAATTCTTTTTTAAGAGGATCTGTTCTATAGTTAACTCTGTATCCTAGTTTAATACTTTAATTTACATAAACTTGAAACAATATGGCTTAAATGGTTAATATATTAGAAAATATATGTCGTAAAGATAACATTTGAAAACTATGCCTCAAAAATATTTCACGGTTCCTAAAAAATATTTCACGGATTCACCACTAAATGCTTTTAAAGATATATAGCTTTCGAACGTTATCTTTCAACCATATTTTTTCTAATGTTAACCTTTTAAGGCTTCTTGTTTTCTTTTCAAGTTTATAATTGTAGTACTACTACGAAAAGGAAGACTCACATATCAAATCACTTTTGACACTCATTTATTTTATATTTTTTATGCTGAACAAAACGTCATCCTCACTAGTGTTCCTCCTTCAACACGACAATCGACGCTGGTGCTGGCTAGAGAATACCAAGCGATCGACGCCCTTACTTGTGCTTACTTTATAACGTGAAAAAGTCAATGACACCGTGCTTTCTCCTCAACACCAAAATGAGAATGACGCTTGTTTTTTTGAAAACAATGCATTGTCAAGTAATTTTTCGCTACTAAGTAAATGAGTGCTAAAAGTAGATATAAAATAGGCCAGCCTTTTCATTCTATATATATTTGCTTAAAAAAAAAAAAAAAAACTGACAAATTTGTACATTAACATCACCTACCTCAGCTAGTTTAGCATGGCTGTTTGTCTCCAGCATCAGCCCGAAGTGAATGTGAGGAAAATGAGCCCACTTATTGCCAAGAAAATTTGTCAGTATTCCAAAAGAAATATATATATATATATATATAGTTTTTTTCAGAAAATGTATTTTTTTTTCTTGTTGTAAAACTGAAAATTCAAACATACATTCTTTGCAGCGGTACTAAAAGCTTCCTGTGACTAATATCTGGATTATTGGCCTTGATTCTCTGAATCTCTTCTCTGAAAATTTTCATTTAAAGTGAAAAGAAAAAGAGAAAATGAATGTTCATCAATCAAATGTATTTTTGCAGAGAACTTTAATCATACAAAAGATAAAAGAGAATCTAATGAAGATTGCTCATTACTTTATGAATTGGTTGTATGCAGAAGGTACCTTTGCCTCTTTTCAGGAGCTGAAAAACAAGACTCCACATAAGAATGACACCCTTTAATAATAATAATAATAATAAAAACCCTTTACAATGACAATTTTTTTTTTTGAAGGGTAGAATGATATATAAAGGGGCCTTGGAGGACACCGTAGTAAATATACCTGGAGCTCCACATCAATGTGTAAAAATATGTAATTACTGAGGTGCTTCTTAAGCAATGACCCATCCAAGAATTTTCTTTCGGTAGGCTAGATAAAACTTTTGGCATAAAGTTTGGATTAAAAATTGTAGTGTTATTCTCTATTGCAGAATTTTAGTGAAAACCAATAATTTAGCAAAAATCACTAAAAGCATCTAGAGGAAACGATCAGATACATTCATTTCATGTAAAAGGTAAACCAAACAACAACAAAACATAATGTCAATGATTAGAATATTGACAAGCATTTCTTAGGGGAGTAGAGAAAGTTCATTGAATTTGATTATGTTTGTTGTAAACCTATTGACATTTATCATTGAATTTCTCCCTGGCCTACACCAATATTTTTTTTGTTAAGAAAATTAGCAGAAAAAATATCAATCCAACTTCGTAACTTGCATATCTGGTTTTTAATTTGTAATTTTATCTTCTTTTTTCTGATTTTTTTATCAGTGGGCTGGTGGGATTTTGGACAGGATATATGTTTATATGTAGTAAAAAAAAGCGCTGAGGGTTGGGTGGGCAGAGCCCCTTCAGTCCAAAGAACAGCTACGTCCTTGCTCTTAAAGGCAAATATCGATGATTTAGTAGGGGGTGTTAAACATTATAATTTGATGTCTATATGACTAGTTTTTAAGCTATCATATTTGAGGGGGGATTCCTATTTCCTAGGAGGAAAATTATGAGCGTCGAATGTGTATATGTATCGTTACAACGCAAAGCAAATTACAATCAGAAGAAACAGTCTTTGCGTTGTGGCTATGCATATGGAATTACTAGCTAGGCAAGAAAATTCCCAACTTACGCCGATTCACGATCCTTGGCTCCGAGCTTTTGGCTAGGGAGGGCTGAGTCACATTGGTGCATTTGGATGAGGAGCCAAAATCTCTCCTGTATTCACGGGCGGGTGCATTTTTGATGCCTGAAAATTTCGACATTTTCAGCAAAATACTCTTGAGTCACTCCTCTTCTGATCTAATTGCAATATTTCTATATGTATTGAAGTGTATTTATTACTATTTGTATGTTTGACCAAGTTTTTTTAATTTCTTTAAATTTACATTGTCATTTAGAAAGACAAAACTTTTCTGGAGATTATAATGCCCCAAGAAAATGCAACATTGAAAATTTGAAATGACTTAATTTTAGGATAATATGCCTCTGGGACTCTGAGGCTGTGTTTCCAAGATTGAAGACAATTCCTATTTACTATGGGAAATTAAAGGAGAGAAAGCCTAAAGACAAATAATACCCCATCAATCAAAGCATCAAATCAAGTAAATTAAAAAGTGTCACTACAGGTCAGGTTGATAAATGGCATAAAATAAAATAAACCACAAAAGTCAGACTCTCATTTACTTTATATTGTATAGTAAAACATTGAGATTTTATTTTGATTTTACTCACACAATTAAGATTGAAATGACAGCTATTCGATCGTAATTAGCTGTCATTTTAATTTAAATGGAGTGAATATATAAAATCATTCAAAACATTACTATTAACACATAGTCACATCAGGTTTCATCGATGTAAAGATAAACATTATCATGAGACAAAGTCATATGACTCATATCTATCATATTACTTCCAAAAATATAATAGACTCATTGATGAAAACCCCACACTTTTGATTGAGGCATGGTGTACTGAATAAGGTTTATTAATAGAAAAGTTCTTATGTGGTGAGTGTTTTTATAATAAAATGACCGCTGAGTTGATCGGAAATGATACGCTTTAAATATTAGACATAATCCGTATGATTCTGAACAACACATCAGTCATTTCGATACATACAGATATACTAGACAAAAACCTCCTTATTAATATATTGTTTAAAAAAGACTAGATCTGTTCTGTGTCTCTGAACATTGAAAGAAATTATACAACAATGAATACATTCAGACACCTATCAGTAGGATTGATTCCCTAGGAACAAGTAAACATATTAGGTCAGTGACTCAGACCTAAAAACCTAGATTTTAGCTGTAAGGCTATGAAAAAATGACTGCCCACAAATTCAGTAATTATTTTTTTATTTTATAAATAATTTTACTATAATATAACAGAAATAAAGAGAGAAAATTAAGTAGAACCTGAACCTCTTGGCAAGAAGTCAGTGACTGAAATCCAGCAGCCATGTTCACGGACCATAGATTTGTGCAGTGCCCACATCGGACGGTCACCACATCCATTAAGCTACTGCATGGTACACTAACCTGTAACAGTACATACACACACACACACACACAAGTTAACCGGGTTTTCACTTTTTACCCCCAGGAAAATGCAGATCTAATATTACTCAAATTTAACACTTTCCAAACACAACTTTTACCCCCCTGCAAAATAATATGATGTGGTAACTATAACCTTAAAATTAGGCAGATCATAATTCATAAACTATATAATTCAATAAAGACGTTTCATACAAAACTTTACTACCCCTGCAATAATTACTACTTAATTACTATTAATATGAAGTGCAAAACCTTAATATTATTCAGATCGCAAACTATTAGATCATCTATAATAATTCCAATAAATGTATGATCTGATGGTGCTCGATCGAGCGGCCGCGGAACATTCAGAGAATTAAGAAAAAGGGAAAAGTGCTTAAAGGAAACCCTAAAACATGTTAGGGCTAAAACAAAACAGATGTGTTGAAAAACAAGAAAAGAGAAATTAACCATTTTTCTGAATAAAATTTATTTTCTCCGTATGATCAGCAACTAGCTAATTAACACTTTTTTTTTCAGATGGGTTAGCTGCAGCAGAAATTCTAGACGACTAATGAATTGTCTTTTGTTAATTTTTAAAAATCAGTATAATAAAATATTGACCTAATCTTTGCAGAACAAAAATATAATTATAGATTACACCATAGCCATTTAAAATTTTCACAAACCTTCAGTGACATGACTTAACCTATGACTGCAAAAGAAAAAGAAAGAAAAACACATTTAAAATAAAAATCCAGAAAAAGGATGTCCAACGATGCAGACTATACACTGGACAACAAAAGATGCTGTTAAATAAAGAAAAGCAAAAAGCTAGACAACAAAAAGACAAATAAATCTATAAAATTAAACCTGCAATTAATCTTAGCAAAAAAACGATCAGATATGCATCTGGAAAACTCAAACATATAACTGAATAGCAGATCCCAATAAAAGATGTATTTATACCGCAAGAACAATATTACAAAAATTGCAAGGGATGTAACAAAGCTGCTCAGATGCCGGAACATTCGTACTAGTCGACATCCCTTAATAATTACATATACCAAAGAAATTGAAATTGAAATTGAAGGAGCTCAATAAAAAAAAGAACAAAAATTATTTGTCACCAAAAATGGAATGAAGAAGTTGAAGAAGATGGCTAAATTAGGCAGCACAGAACAGGCTTTAAAGCAAAAAATGAAAGAAAAAGTATAGAACGTGTAGTATGTGGGCTACGTATCAAACTCTACTCTACATTTTCTACCCCGTATATAGATGTACTCGATCGATCAAATGATTTTAATCTTTAAAAATCTCAAATGATGCATGGTAGATAAATTCGGAATGAGGGATGACATCAATAAATGCTTTTTACATTTTTTACCTATAAGAACACGTCGATTTTCGAATCTCAGTGAGGGTCAAGCACCCCCCTATTTGCAGCTGAGTCCGTCCCTGCGATCGATTCATTTAGGTCTATTATAAATTGCTTTAATATCTAACATAAAAATAGCTTTAATTTTACTTTCTATGTAAGAGAATTTTACTTACACACAAGGATAAAAGACTTTAGCGTTGTGCTATATAGTGCTATCAAAAACAAAAATAAAAAGAATAAAACCAAAAAATGTTAAAATAAAGAAATATTGATGATACAGGTAAAGAGAGGGTAGAAAAATTACTCAATCTCGCCTCATTTTAATAATTCTCTAGATTTTCACATAATTAACAATAGGGCATCGCACTAATGGCACGACACGCTGATTTACTCAAGATCACATCATTAGCCGACTTTGTAGATGTTGAAATTTGTTTTCAACCCTCCAGTGCAAAATTACGCACAAAATTTGACTTGGAGGGGTTGCGAAACAGATTTCACATCTACAAATCTCAAAATTGCATGGTGTGGTCTTTGCAAGTAAATCGCGAATGTGGTGCCATTACTTGATTGCCATTAAAAATGTAATTAATGATTGAATTTCATTAAATGATCTAATATGTTTACATTTATGATGAAGTATTATTTAAAGGACATAAATGTAAAGAAATATTGGATCATTTAATGAGATTCAA